>PVKH010001923.1:0-11729 GCA_004027955.1 Chaetophractus vellerosus
TTTTTTTTTCTTTTTATACTCAATGTTTTTGGTTTCTTGAGTTATTTTTATGTTCCCCAGAATCTATTTTAATATAATCCATTGACTCACTTGGCATCTAAACGTGAGAGTCAAGTTGATGAACTCAACTTGGCTTAGAGCAGCACAAAGCTCTAGTCGATGATCATCTCTTAAGCCTTTAGGCCAGGGGAAGATTTATGAACCATATTTTGTCTTTTTCAAGAGCAAATGCCATACTTGTCCTCAAAGAAGATAGCTCAATACAGATTCTGAGATATATGATAGGCTTTATTTTCCAAAGATATGATACTTTCTTTTATTTTCTTAGGTTTTGAAAATAAATTTTTGGGAAACATTCTGATTCACCCTAGAGCCATACAAACGAATGAAAGTTTAAATGAGTTCTGCCTTGTGGATTTCGCAAAAACTTTGGAGACCTTCACTGGAACTTTTTAAAAGAGAGTGAAATCAGGTCAGAAAGGAGTATTTTCAATCACTTTTCTGGTTACACAAGACATAAATAATATGTATTTGGTTTAGAATGGAATTCTTCATGACTATTGGTCCACATGCTAATGAAGATTAGCAAATACCTGCTAAGGATCTTAGCAAATCTTACTCCTTTACTCCACACCCAAAGTCAGACAGCACTCATCAATCAGGGTCTTCTTTTCTGTTGGAACTAGATAAAATCTCTGAATCTTTCTCAACCAGGTTCTCCAGGAAACAAGTACTGATTGGTTGGCCTGGAGGTTTGCAATAAAGGTGGTTGTGATATATATCCAAGGTATGTGTTCATATATCCAAGGTTTTCATTTACTAAAACACAATCTTTCTCAGTGCAACTATTTCCTTTGCATTTTGTGATGAAAAGCTATTTTGTCATCTTCGTTAAGATAAAAATGTATCTGTTCTTTCTACCAAGATATGTTAAAAATGATTACACTTTTAAAAGTTATACTTAGAATTATAAGCACCATCAAAGAGAGTTATAATTCAATACTCTCTCAGGCCGTATACAAAATCTGCTCCGACTTCATTGGGCATACTAACCTGGGTAGTTAAGGAAACTGTTAAAAAAAAGTCTGTTTCATCTGTTTAAAAAGTCTGTTAATAGTTTAAATGAAGATTGACATTTTATAGTAAAAGACAAAAGTATATTTAAACCAAGCTTAGCAGTACACATTAGAAAAAATGACCGTTGCTCAGAAAAGAAATAATCCTTATCACAATGCAAAAGTAATGAAAATAATTCATACCACTTCCAATATGAAAAGCAGTATCTTTCCCTTTTGCTATGATGGGGAAACGGGATGGTTGCTGCGCCCACGAAGGGACTCACGATCAGATTAAAGAGGCAAGGACGGGCAGGTCCCCTTATTTGGGCCCCCGCCGAGGACAGCCACTGACCTCGTGATGCAGAGGACCACCACACAGATAACAGCAATCTGAATCGTTCCAATCACTGCCGCGATTAGGACGTACTGAAATCGCACGGGACCGGGAACGACGTATAGAACACTGTAGTCCTTCTTTTCACAGTGTTGTCCAGTGTAACCAGCATCACACCTGGAAGAAAAGGAGGTGTCCAGTTACCTGTAGCTGCTGGGTTCGTTCTTACAGATGGCCAGTAGGGATTGGTCTTCATGATTAGGGTTTTCTGTCTCCCTCTCTAAATAAATTCTACTTTGTGAATATGGTTCTCAAACGCTCATTTTAAACAAGGTCTCTCTGGTTTTAGTTTGGAAGATATGAGGTTTCTTTTGATGCTTCTTTTAAAGACAGGAAGATTGGTAGATAATTTTTAAAAAAGATTTATTTATTATATATCCCCTCCCCCCTTTCTGCTTGTGCTTGCTGTGTTCATTTTTGCGTTCTTCTGTGTCTGCTTGTCTCCCCAGCTGCGGCGACCCGCTGAGTCAGCTCACCGCGCGGTGGCCTGCATGCTCGCGGCAGCTTGCCCTGCTCGTGGGGGCTTGTCCTGCCCGCGGCGGCTTGCCCTGTCCACGGCGGCTTGCCTTCTCAAGGCAGTCTGCCCGCTCGAGGAGGCCCCGGGAACCGAACCCAGGGCCTCCCATGTGTAAACCGTAGCCCTACCAATTGAGCTACAGCCGGCCCCAGATAATTTGTTTTTGATGACAAAAAACAGATGTCCAGGGATAGTTGTTCTTTCTATATATAGTTTTTTCAGATGAACCTTACATTTTTATTTAACTTGCTCTTTAATCAACCTAAGTCAACATGATTACTTGGGAAAAGGTTTGCTTCTGATGACATGGATATTAAAAACTAGGGCTATTTATTTAATTTTTTGGATCATGCATTCTCTGTGATCATCAGAATAAATTTTGAAAATATTGTGACCAGAGGTACAACAACAGTCATTTCCTTACTCTCCTGGTCATAAAGTCGTCTGCTGATGTTACAGAGTTAAATTTGAAAAAAATAATTATGATGTAGACAATATAATTCTAAAAATCCGACCCATTTGAGAATGAATGCTGCCTCTCAGTCACCAGAAAGCACAGGTAGACATTTGCATATTAAAAATTATCATTTGACAATGAAATGAGAAAACAGCTCAGATCAAAACGATGCTAAAGGGACTCAATTTGCTGCTGATCATGGACACCTGATTTTGTACTTCACTTTCAATTTCTCATGACTTATATCCTGGGGTCTTGGCTCTCTGCAGCAGGGAGGGCTTAACAATGGTGGCTGTGCTAAGGAGTGACAGAGCAGCAGGACTAGCGTCTCGTTTTGTTCGCTTCGCCTGTCTTCCCTGGAAGGCAGGGATTATAATGCATTTGGTGAAGGGAAACTTGAAAGGAAGACAATTCTTGACAAGAGAAAAGTGAGAGAAAGAGAGTGAGCGAGCAAGAGAACACTTTTTTCCCTGTAACAATCCAGAACCTATTTCACCATGTACCACTCCTATATTAATTAATATATTAATTTAAATAAAAGTATACTTGTTTTTCTTTGTGGCGTTACTATCTGTGAAATAATTATACTTTAGCCATGGATACTCAGCAGACATTTCTGTTTATTCAATAAATCCAGACAAGCAATTCCTTTGTGTCTTCACTGAGTTTGAGGCTGTGGAGGTGTAGCTAATAATGCCACTATACGAAGCTCGTGGAAAGGAGATCCATAGAAGACAGCGAGCAAAATCAAGATTGATGACATTTATTAGAAGAGCAGAAGAACCTTGGCAAAGATGACCTGCCCAAAGAAACTATGTTATCTAATATACAGCAAGGCTTCATCCTTGTTTGAGAAGTATTTATGGAGCCCCTGATAGGTGCTAAGCCCTGTTCTAGGTTCTGAAAAAAAGAGTCGTGAAAAATACAGAGGAGTCTGTGTTTTTAAGGAACTTGAAACAGACCAAGTATGACTCCAAATTCTACTAGATGGGTATATGCAATGATGTACTGCATAGTACTTGAGTGTGTGAAGCACACACTTTGAGGTTTTCTAATATGTGTGTGTGTGTGTGTGTGTTTGTGGGTGTGTGGGAGAAGAAGAGAAAAATTCTGCTGCTGCTAATCACCCAGTCAGGCAGAATGCCAAACAAATCTCTGTAAACATCTGGAGTTTAGTTTCTACATTTTCACATTATACATTTTTAAAGTTTAAGAGTAAAAACATTACCTGCAAGACGGCTCCTGCATATTGATAGACTGCTCACACTTCCCGTGCATGCAGAAGCCATTGTAATGTTCTGGACAAGGTATGTGGTGTTCTCTGGCACTTTCTTCTAATTTGTTAGCATTTTCTGTGAATACAGATAAAAGAAAGCATCCCCTGTAAATACTTTCTCAGCCTGTAAGATCAAGCAGTACATTAAGAAGCAAAGCTACAGTAGGCAAAGATATTTAAAAGGGCAAGAACTAAAAGGCCATGCTTCAGAAGAAAGAGGGAGAAAGAATTGAAAGACAGACTGTCTTTACAATTGTGTTTGGAGATGAAACTGCAAAATTACCCAGTGCTTTTCAAGCTTTTATGCAATTTTGTGCATCTTTAACAGCCAGTGATATTTCTATGAGTTGTCAGACAGCTTTAATTTTCCTTGCAGAGAGAATGTACATTGATCATAAAATAATTCAAGAAGAAATATCCTATTTTTTTGAATTTCAAAACCCAGCATAATGTCCATAAGGGTAAATTGCTGCAATAGCTTGATACGTTTTTGGTGTGGGAGCTTAAAAGTTAAAATACGGCTGTGTTCAATTGTTAAACATACATTTTTCAAAACCAAATGCAAATTTCAACAAATGTATTCTTTCAGGCTTTAAAAAAATCTACTGTGAACATGAATTTTACTAGCACCCATGCATTTTTTTATTGCCAAAATAAAGTTATTGAAAGAGCAAAAGTTATTTCAGAATCACTTATGTAGCTATTCACACAGTACATACTGAACGCTAGGAGTATATTTTAATGCATAATATCTAGCCTGGGTTAACAATGCTATGCACAATTTAAACTCAAAAGAAAAGAAAAGAAAAGAAAAGAAAAGAAAAGAAAAGAAAAACCTGTGTTTCTAAAACAAACCCTTTTCCTTGTAATTAGCAACAAGCTCTATTTGGTCTCTCATGCTTCTATAAAGATATTTAAATATTTTTTCTGACCTTTATTAGTCCAAATAGTTTGATTCATATTTGTAACACCATCACTAAATGGATCTTTTTGATTTTTATGTGTTCTTTTTATAATAAAATGTTTTGCCTTTTTTTGAATCTCTTCTATAATCTGAAACTTATTATTCTTGAAATTTCCTGCCCAAACACACGAGAAATACATTTCTTCTATCTAGAGATACTCTTCAACACCACAGTAATTGTTTAGCAGGAAGGGAAGATTGTGAATGCATTACTATTTTTATGAAATAGATTATTTCCACATAGAGGTATACTTTTTATTATGGTACATCCTTACAAGTTTTACTGACAGTAGTCATGGATGATTACATATATACCAGGAGAAAAAATATACCTTCAATATTAGTGAATCAGGCAAATAGATTATTTATGTTTAAGCAGAACTGTAAAATAGCTATACATTTTAAGATCTAGGTAACATCAGCAAAACATTAAAGTACGAAATAAATTGTTAAATAAGTTTAGTACATTGGGACGGTGGGTAAGTTTTCAATTTACATACCCAAATCAGTGCTTCCTGGGATTAAATATGCTAGAGAGCTTGGAGATGCCATTTAAATCATTCATTTGCTTTCCATTGGTGTCTCCTTAGCTTTGCATGATAACAGTTCAATGTTGATAATTACCATTAAACTGAATGAAACATTTCCAAGGAGAAGACTAACAGTACATAGAACTCTTTCTCTTTTGGTTTCTTCCCTGTTCCTTCAAGCTATTTCAGAATTTTGTGTCATGGTGTTTTGGGTGGCAGATTGCAGGTGTGGTGAGCAAACGTACAAAAACTGAAGTTGAGAGTGTTGAGTGAAATTTCCAAAAATGTGGCAAAAAAGGAAACAGGGCTACCATGATATTCAGATGCACCTTGGGTTGGCTTGTGGTCATTCATTAATCCCCATGGAACAGACTGGGCTCGTTCTGTGCCAGGGCCTGGGGGCTGCAAGGTAAAGTGGTCCAACTATGCACCTGCTGTTTAAAGGCGACTTTAACAGTGGAGCGTGCCAGTCTCACTGTTGAAGTAATGAACCAGCACTGATTTTCACTCTTATTTCTGGATCTTCTCCTCGCCACAAACTATTCAATGCTTCTATTTAGTGTTTGTTAGTAACCCTTCAGTGCTTCCACACACCTGCATGCAGGGGAAGTTTCTGTAACTTCCATACATTTTAGTTATACACCATGAATTCAGTCACACCATTTTTCAAACAGATCTTATTCATGTTCTTTTTCTCTGTCAAATCGCAAAAAAGACTCAAGAAGTTTCTTTACTCAAAATCCATTTTTAGGCTCTTATTTTTAACCCTGTCCCTCACTCTATATATTGACAGCTTGTTTCTGGATTTGTACCATATCCACTTTGTGAACTCCAAGAGCAAAATGAGAGCTTGCTTGAGTGAGGCTTTCTGCCTCAGTGTGGTAAGAGCTGGATATTGCCATGGAGTTCATTATCCAGCAAGGTTGATCACATGGGAGGGAAATAGTTTCTATCATAAAATTTGCTAATTAGTTTATACCATGTCTTGTGAGCTTGGAGTGCTCTGTTATGCTGCTGGTAGGGTACTGTCAAATAACAAAGTACAGAGATTGAAAATAAATGAGTAGAAGAAATGATCCCTGGGCAAGAAAATGAGGAACCATCAATATATGTCAACAAATTTATAGTCAATCCAGCCAAGCAAACCAGTTGATTGAAAACCAGAATACATAACCACTTCTAGTAATGCAATAGACATACTTTAAAATAAGATTTAGGTATATTAAGAAGAGCAGAAACACAGAAATCTAATATCCTTACCAAATAAATGTATGGGCCATGGTGAGTATTTATGATTCTGATATTTATGCATAGATATTCAAGTAATAATAAAGCATTTAAAAAGTTAAACTTATATAAAAATGATACTTTGGCAATCTTTAGGTTTCCTCCAGTGGCTGATGATTTAGACATCGATTTCTCTGCCTTCCATTTCAAAAGAGATTTAATGTAAGGGTTACACTTTTTCCTCTAGGAGAGAAAGTGACTCTGGTAGAAACTCTTCATGTCTCTGTTTAAAAACCTCATCCAGTTTCCCGTTTAAACGTTTACAAATGGTTTGTTCTGAAAGAGATCCTGACCTTTTAAAGAAACACTTTCTGGCATAATCTGTTATAGACAGCAACTCTAATAGGGCCGCGTGCCCATTGCTACTCAGCACTCCAGTAAAGAGCTGTAGAAGAGGACGATTCTGAAGCATAACTACACATATTGTTTCTATCCAGGTGCTTGCAGGGAAAGAGGCAGGAGAATCTGAAGAGACAGAGGGAATGGCAAGGCCCTGCCTTCCACAATCTGACAGTCAAGTAAGTTAAGTGTATGGAAAGGGGGTAGAGCCAAGCACAACAATTGAGAGACTGAATGCAGCCCAGAGGGTGTGTGTGTGTGTGTGTGTGTGTGTGTGTGTGTGTTTACAGTTATCTCTGCCTCCCTCTTTTAAAAAAGCTGAAAATAAGATGTTGCTCAGAGAATTAATCCATCAAAGCAACACATTATGGATCAAAGCAGAAATATGCCAGTGTAAAATCTTGACTAAAATTATCAACATATCTAAAGACTGAATGTTTCCCTTTGGATAAGGGTTAGAGATTGGCAAAAGAAGCTTCTGAATGTCAAATCTCATCATCTATTCAAGCACTCTCCAGGGTGGTGCACCCAGAGAAGCCAGCTTGAACTAGCATTTCCAGAGTCCCAGTTGCAGGAATGGATGTGCCATACTATTAGTGCCTGATGGTATTAAATATTCAGTCAACCCAATTCTTTTGTTCTGATGCCACCCCCCCCTCTAAACAGTCTTCAAATAATTCGACTTCTATATAGCCTACAAATTAGGAATGGCTTTGACAGTGCAACATGGAATCTTATTCATCTGCCTATTATATGTTTCCTTTGAATAACGTGGTTAGTATGAAGTTCTGTGCATTTATAGGGCATGAATCAACCTTCTTCAGCCTTCTCAGTTTTGGGGTGCTGTGAAAACAAATCTCTGCACCTACAGGATAGAAGACCAGACCCTACCCCTAATGCATTATACTCTGGGGAGTCTTTTGGAAGCTGGTTAGATGGTATTTCTCTGGAGATATCCTTTCCTTGCTTTAATCCAGCTTCAAATATATACAAATCTGTAGGCCACTGATTCCCCGGGAGGGAATCTGTGTAAGGATTTAAGATTAAGTTGGTAAGATCCTAAGCCAGAGGTAACATTGAGGATTTAGTGGATGTTTCAGGGAGGCAGATTTCTACTGCACATTTTTAAGCAACTAGAGCTGTTCAATAGGGGAATGAGTTGTATGGCAAAGTAGCAAGTTTCTGGTGCTGTTAAGAAGGAGCTAGCTGTGTAACCACTTTTCAGAACTGTTGCTGTGAAGAGTGTCATTGTATGGTAGATTGGATTATTTTAACCTCTAAATTCTTCCAACTCTGAGAGGAATATATATATATATATGTATATATATTGCTAATATTTGCAATATTTATGAATAAATAGTAATATTTACTATAAAATATTGTTGATATGGTGGTAGAAAGAAATGGAGAAATAGGGACATTAGATATGTCAAGCAAAAAGAAACTACTTGCCTTAATTATGTGGACATTTTATCTTTTCAAAGGGTGTAAAATATCTTAAATGTTGATTACATCTTAATTTGGATCTTCACTGTGTATTGTCTTCCTTGTGGGGAACAAGATGTTTTGTGGATCTAAATTCCATTTTTAACATCATGCTTTTTAACATCACAAATTATCTTGACAAGCATATGCATGTGAGTAGCACAGCTTGGCTTATTATCTTTTCAACTATCTCTTCCTGTGGGCCCCAAAATGTGCCACACTTTTCCAAAAAACCGAAATTTTCAATTTTGAATATATTTATGTAACACTGAAATCTTTCATACTTAATGACATACTTAATGACATACTTAATGACATACTTAATGATGGGAAATTCCAGCACTTAAATATTCATATACTTGCAAAACTGTTGTGATTACTTGGGTTTACCCCTTTTTTTAATCACTCCCATAACTCTAAAGCAATTTGAAAATAATTTTGTTTGACCAACTAGAAAAAGAAAAATGATCCTATTCTCCATTATATTTACATTGTACCTGGGGCAGTAATAAAGTCATGGTTGTCCCAATTGTTGATTAGCATTGGTTTCAAAGAAGATAAATAATTCTTATGATTTCCTCTCCTTATCTTATCAGGTATAAACATATGAGGTGGCAGTAAAACCTCATAAGTAGTTTTGAATTACAATCAAAGTTCTTTAAAGACCAGAAAAACATTTTGATTGAATAGGTTCAGAATGTAATACGAGTTCTTGCAACTTAACAAATTCCCTAATAGCCTCACCTGCTGTCAGAGTTTCTTCAAGGCAGAGATGAGAAGATGTGAGGAGGCTTTTTTCAAAGCCTTTAGGACAGAGACTCAAGTGAGAAGACTAGCTAACCGTGACAGCCTAGAGTAAGGGACATGGAGGCATTTAAGGACACAATCAATTCTCAAGTTTTGTAAAAAGCAAAGAAACAGTCATAATATATTTAATCTCTGCTAAAGACTTAGAAAAACAACTCCTCAAAACAGAAGTCAAGTCCTTCAAATGCTACAAATTTGACATTTCTTCTACAAGCACAACACTTTTTTTTTTGAAAAATAATTGAAACTACTTGGATGCAAAACTTTGCTTAGGAGGCAGTGGCATGGGTGGGAGCAGAATGGATGAGGGTAGAGAGAAATTCTTATGCCATCATCAATCGGGCACTAATATAAAATGTGAAATGTGATTATCCATATCACCATCTGCATATATAATTTTTCTTATTTGACATGAAATTAAAATAAAGTGGAAGAACAGTAATTTTCAGGTTACTATGTTCTTAGGTGAGGCCTTAATGACATTATTCAAGAATTTCTTGAATTTAAATTGGAAAAAGGACCAGCATCTGAAATATACATGGTAATTTAGGGACTGGAATGATTGAAATGCAACAATACTGGATGATTATTTGCATGGGATTTTATTATCTCAGTTTCTACTGGTACTATATTATGATAGATAAAAGCTGAGAAACCTGTGAAATTGGGAGAGAATCCTGTACATAACATGTTAACTTAGAACATCTCATATAATTATTATAATTCAAGGATTTGGTATAACAAGGTCATACAGATTTGGTTAAAACTTTTGAACCTCCAAGGAAAAAACTAAGCCTCTTTTTTGTTGTTGTTTATTATTAAGAACAAAATAAGCAGATGTTTAGCCATTTGCTCTATTTCCTGACAACAGAAATGCCCTGGCTTTGGATGGCACAGCTCTCAAAAGAGAATAAAGGGCCAGGCCACTGGGAAAGCTGTATTTGGCTTCTAATGGCTCTTTTCAAACTACCCCACTCAGTCAAGAGCCTGTTAACTTTCAACAAGTAGGTAATTTCTATAGGTTTAGAGGAGTTAGTTTGATGACCTTTTAAAAATACAGTATTTTCTGGAATTTTAGGTGTCTTTGACACCTCAGTAAATGTCAGTCAGGCCTTGGAAAGAGGTAGGGATCATTAGCCTCTCAGGAACCTAGAGCTGGAGCTGCCTCAGACTTATCTGGAGCAATTTGCTACAACTATCTCCACTGAGTTTTTGCCGTGATATGCTTTCCTTCTCACTTCCAAGCTGCTTTTCAAAGACAAACTTTGCAATAAAACTTTGAGAAGGGAAAAATTACAGGCAGCCATTTTATGCCAAGAATACTTTTTTCTTCTTTCTTTTATCTTGAACTGAATCTGGGGTTTTTGACCGAATTTCTTTGCTTAGTGCATAATCTAAGTGCCTTTTCTTAGTGAGCTTCTTTAGTGACAATGTTGAAATGACAACCTGAGCGACAGAAGAAAGAAGCGATGGGTTCAGGTCCTGTCCACTTTAGCCTTATCAGCTATGGCAGTCAAGCTATTTTCCCCTTTGTAGGCTGTATGTGCAGATTTGTTAAGATTGTTAAGATAAACCTTCTCAGGTGACACATTTGTTGTTCTCTGTGACCCTGAAGTCACTAACTAGCAGAGATTGGGGAGGATTTAGGCTGGAGGACTCCCTGTAACATCGGAGAAACAAAGGTTTCCAATAACATAGTCAAAATTGTCTTTCAGTTGTGTATTATACAAATATTTCTCAAGTGCCTGGGGCTGTGCTATGTACGGTGCATAATATATTGTACATATTGGCTGTGTCCACATGGTTTTCTTGTTGTCTCCTAAATACAGTGAAGAAAACAGATTCTTAGGACAAGAGGATAAACATGGCTACGATTACTCAAGAATCTACAATGTGCTCAGTATTGTGGTAATACTTAAGGTGTTACAATGTGTTCCTTCAAGGTAGATTATAAAAATTCTTCTATTGGAAAGATGAGGAAACTGAAGCTCAGATAGTTTAAGTTACTTGTCCTAGTGTTTTAACAATCGATAAGCAGAAAAGGGGTGAAACAAAGCCAGGACTCATTTCAGTGTAAAATGCAGAGCATACAGTTAAGAACTTATCAGAAAGCAAGACAATATTTGGTTTCTATATCCTATTTGTTAATTATTTACTCCTTATGATTCCTGAGACATTTTATTCCACTTAGATCCTATTACTGCTTTGAAAACCAATTCTTTTTCTTCTTTCTTCTTACCTGTTACCCAGGGAGAGGTATCCTGTCTAAGGCCAAGCTGTCATGAACCCCAACCCTTCCGTCCTCCTCAAGGGCTCTCTCCATCAATTATCTCCCTTCTCCTCCTGTATTTGCAATTTCTACTTCACTATTTGGTCCTTGACAACATTTAACCATTTTCAATTGTCTCCTTTCTTAAAACACAGTTTCAGAAACTTTCCTTAAAACCCATGTCCCTTGTTATTGCACCTGCCTTCCCCCCCCTCCACTGCTGTAGTCTTTGCACCTAGCACAGAACATAGCACAGAAGAGATGATGAATGCTTTACTAGCATGGAGAAACTGCCAGAAAAAATATCCAGAAGTTAGAAAAGAGATCTTAACATTGTTTGGGTGTA
>PVKH010001923.1:11829-28773 GCA_004027955.1 Chaetophractus vellerosus
CTAAAAGGAATAATCTTTACTTAAATAGTGAAGAATATGTGGAATTTAGTTCTTCTAGATGGATAAACTGATATATGTATGCATGCCATATGACAAAAATCACACTGGACCCATATGTGACCAATTCTGAATTCACAGATTATAATTTGGTCATTCACACTAAGTCTACAGCATTGTTTAGAAGTAAGAAATGTTGGTTGAACTTTTTCAGTACAATGAGGAAGGAAAATTTTATTTATTAAAAAAAAAAACAACCAAAAAGCCAGGCAAACTCATTTCAAAATAGAAACTAGGATTATATATTAATAAAATGTTTCCCTCAGATGTCATCTTCTGAATACAACCATGAATTTATTCTCATACTTAAAAGCATTTTACAGTAATAGATGATAAACACCAAAACTCTAAGTGCAGACATACTTGATAATATTGCAAAAGGTTAGGCTAGTGATAAGTTGGTTTTCTACAGGAGCACTCTAAAAAAATTGGAGAGCTTTTACAGTATGTTAAGGTAAGGAACAAAAGGTATAGCTTTTATTCCCTTCGACAGGTTTTTGTGAGGAGACTCTCAAAGTGCTTGAGGAAATACTCTCTATGGAAACAGATTTAAAACTGGACTTCTCTTCTGGAAAATAATACAAAGAAATAAATAAGTTCCATGAAATACCTAGTAAAAGCACTTCCATTAGCTAAAAATGTTATATATTTATGTGATATATTTAAGTGGTAAGAGTTTTAAACATTAACAAACCGGCTACTGCAGTTATTGGAGGCAACCCCAATCTAGGCTATTATGCAGTGCGAGATACCTTAGTATTTGGACTTAGAGAATCTTAGAAGACACTCCATGCTGATACCTCTCACAATATTGTATGGGTGTGTGTTTGTATAAAAACAATTCCACCATGACATCTTATGAATATCAAACTTTATGAGACACAAGAACGTGTGTTTAGTTTCCTAAAATTCCTCTTTTAAGGGCAATGCTACTTGTTCTAGGGCAGATTCACCCAAACTGCTTGTAAAAATAAGATTTCCAGGTCTTTGTCCTGGTCAACTGAATCAGGTGAGTGTCCTGGAGTCCACCTTTTAAAAAAGTACTCCAGAGAATGTGGATGATCAGGTCATCTGGAAGGCACCACTCTGGGTCACAACCCTCCTGACCTAACCTAGCCACTTCTCCTGACTCTTCTGGGTCTTTAGCCATCTGACGTAGGCTTCCTGGATCCCACTTCCTCCCCTTGGTCTACCTTTCTGGTCCCAGGTCTCTCTCAGTTCCTCCTCCAGAAAGCTGCAGTCTCAGCCAGCTGTTCCATGGCCCATGCATGTATGAGCAATGCTTTGTGTTCTGCTGCTTTTCTCACTGTTGGACGTGACAGGACGTCATCGGGAGCCTTTTGCTTGCCAAGCCTTCCTTGAGCTTGGTAGTAAGCTTTAACAATTCATTTCATTTCAGAACATCTTTGTCTCTTTTGAAAATACAACATTCAGTGAATAGGCCACGTGCCTGTGACAAGTGCCAACTTCTGTGAGAGATTTCTAAAGTTTGTCAGATCTCTGGGATCTTGAGACCAACACTTTCAAACCTCCAGGCTTCTTTAATGGCCTTGTTAGATAACTAACAGAACATCAGCAAAAAATCCCTGTGTGAAGCAAAACATGCACCTTCTTGGATCTAGGAACAAATAGCATGGCCGAGAGAAAAGAGGCTGATTATACCAGTGTTTATGTTGGTTCAATTTCCAAATGGGAGTAAAGGAGCATTGGTCCGCTGGTGATATCTATACAAGTTCAATGAGTCTGTGGGAAAGCTAACGTTATAAGCAGGCACTAGGTACAGAAAAGGCAGTAAATAGAGACAGGGAAATAAATGGAAGCAAAACCATCATTTGAGGCAGTGTGGCGACTGGGAGAAATGATGGTACAACAAACAGCAGGTGTCGACAGTAGAAGACAAGAGAGGCACATCTCTTCGATTTCATGAGGCAGGATAACCTGCCACCTAAGCTTCTAAATTACAGCCTTGAAGGACATAAGCCATGCTCTTCAGACCAGAATTTCCCAAGGGGAGCTACTTCTGTAGTATGCTTCAAGGAAAACAGGGGTTCTGTAGTCTAATAAGTTTGGAAAGAGTGGTTTAAACAAAGTTATATATGTCTCTTTACTGATGGTTTTCTCAGCACTTTTAAAGGTCAAACTTGCATTTGAGATGTCAAGAGGGGATATATATTATGTGGTTTTCCTAACCTCATTTGACCATGGGTGCACCCCCTTCTTTTCAGGAATATTTGTGGGACTATTCTACCACTCCGCATTCTGGAAAACATTGCATTAAACCATGGCATCTCCCAAATTTTCACATTGTAGCACATATGGAAAATGATAATATATATATTTGTTAGTAAAACGAGGAGACAACCAGGTGGAGGTTCCAGCCACTCAAGTTGCTCTAAGGGCCAAGATGGATCAATATGTTAACACACCAGTTACCCATTTGGGATACATGAGAAGACTTCATACCAGACTATACCCTCTCTTATGGCAGAGACTGTATTGTTTTACTTTCATATGCCCAGGGTTTATAACAGTGTCTGACACAAGGTGGATGTTCAATAGGTAGCATAAATAGATGAATGAATGAATATCATATGTATGGGAGGCAGCCACAGGCAGTGTGGTATGGCAGATTTGAAAAGATTCAGGCTCTTCACTGTGTGCATCAAAGAGACAGCTGCACTTCAGTGACGTGCCCTTAAAGGCACAACCGACCTCTACCTTCAGTGACAAGGTAAGGTGCAATATGGCAGAGAACTCTAGTCTACTTGATAGTATGTATATATGCAGTATGTGAGGAGTAGGTATACAAGTAAAAGCCATATTTTCTATGCATTTCAGTCATGTTCAGTGAAAGGCAAAAGGCTGTAAGAGCAAAAATGTGTTGCTAACGATAAACAACAAGAAGGATATCTACAAATAACTTGAAAAGTGCATGCATAGGACATTCTTCTGTATGATGTCATGGCTCAGAAAGAGCAGTGAGAAAAAATGATAGTGCAGATTTGGATTCATTTACAAATTTGGAATACTGCCATATGATGGTACCTGATCAAATTAATGTAAGTGTTTCTCACTGAAAGGATTAGAAGGTATACCATCTATTTCCTAATATTTAATGGTAAGATAAAATAATTTTAAGAGATACGTATAGCTGATTGTGCTATGACTAAAATTCTGATAAAATTGGTTTAAAAAATTATGTGGAATCAACTCAAGGCAGTTTTGTAGTTTTTCCTAAGAATTCATGTCTGAGCATGGTATAGCCCCTGAACAGCTTAATAGTATTGAAAAGTTGTTTTATTTTTATTATATTTCTCAATTTTATCCTGGCACATATCAGTAAATCAAATTTCTTTGTGTTTTAGTATAGTAAGAATGTTATTGAAGGTGGTTTTGATTCCTAAAACAAAACTTTTAATAATGTAAAAATCCATCATAGACTTCTAAATTTTCCCCATTTAACCTGTTACAGAGACAAGGTAATTACCAAGGACAAAGTCTTTTCATGCCAGATTTATGTTTTATTCTGCTGCTAGTAAAACTTTATATCTAGTTATTGTTTGGTAAAATAACCACCTATTTTATTTGGTTGCTATTTACTACCCCAATTCTTACATTGTTGAAATACACTTTTTTTATAGTCCACACGTAAGCAATGTAAGTGAGCTGAAAGATTGATTTCAGTATAACCTGGACAGTTCCAGTTTATGTCTATTTTCCCTGCATAATTACTACTAGCACCTCCATTCACTCGCAAAGGTGTCCCAGTTTGGAGGGTAAATTATGTGATCTCTTTAGCTTCAGATTACATTGACATACCTGTAGTTCACTGCATGCGCAACACCGAAATTATGTTTTGAAGGTGCTCATGTGTCAAAGGACACCAATAACCTCAGTGAATAAGAATTTTTGAGAGGCTGGGAAAACATTTTGGAAGGGTCTGCATTCACTTTCAGTTTATTAATTCATGTTATAAGAAAAGCAGTTCTCTTACATTGCTCATTTTGTCATATAACTAATGATGCTACATTCCATCTTTATTAGAAAGAAGCAAGTTACCAAGAAGGAAAGTGACATTAACGACTTTTTTGACAAAAAGATTCTAGGTCATATCTGGGTATCATCTCCCACACTAGGTCTACTGGCATTTTCAGCATTCCTGAATACCTGATGTTTCAGACAATGCTAGATTTTTATTTAGCATCTTTTGTTTAAGAAGGATGTAAGTATAGAGTACTCCATTTAGAAGATTTGAAAATGAAATGTTTTTGTGTTTGAAGTGTTATCCTCCAGTTAAGTGAAAATCTTTTTTATCTAGCACAACTCATTCTAAATAGCTATGGATTCACTTTCTCTTATTTTTTTCAGTTTCGACAATCGATTTGCTTCTGACACTTCCTTAATTATTAGTCAGTGATAACTCTTGAGTGCAAAAAAATGATCTACAAATAGTTAAGGATGCCTTGTAAGTCTTAACAGTTTCTTTCCACTTGAACACCATTTAGGGCTGAAATTAGTTATTAACTAAATGGTACTTTGTGGTCTCATAGTGTTAGTTTACCTTTTAATGGGTCTAACACACTCCCAGTGTATAATTTACACTCTCCAAGTACATGGTTAACCACTCAAGAAATCAATAGGGGTTATAAAACATGTACAAATTTGAATTTGGAGTCAAACACCTATCTTGTCCATCAGAAATAGGACAGCTGATGCTTAGAATTGGGCTTGAAGGGAACCATTTATTTTGAAATAGAAAAAGCACAAAATGGCTATGCCCAGAGATGGGAGAGGAGTATAAAATAGATCATTCAAGCTGTCAATATCAAACCACAACTTTTGGCCTTTGGTGTGTGACCATTTAGCCCTTTGGATCCAGAGAAGGTAAGACACATAGTTTTCTCTTATGAGGTTTTTCATTTAACTAGACCTTGGTCCAACCTGTGCTTAATAAATTCTCACATTCATTATTCACTATTATTGACTTATCTCCCACTATGTGCCAAGTGCTACTATTATTTCAGGTATAATGTGTACAATGGTGAGTCAAAAAGACAACGCTTCTCTCCTGAAAGGCATGCTGATTAGGAAGTGAGACATGTTATATAAAAAAACAAAAACAAAATTAAAAAAGCAAACAACTATTTGAGAAATATTACAGTTTAAAACAGAATGTTCAGATACAGAATGGTAGGGCGGAAGACTCATTTAGGAGAGACAAGGGAAGGCGTACTGAGGAAGGAGGAATGAGAAAGCGCTGGCCTGGTGAAGAGCCTGGGAAGAGCCCTTGTCTGAGCCCTAAATAGCACACAGGAAAGAAGGTTTTAATGTGGGAAGAGCTGTTCTAGGAACCAGACTTGTGGCAGGAGCAGAGAGTGGCTGGTGGAGAGAGGGACAGGTCAGTCAGAGCCTTACTATGCAAAAGTTGTATGCCGTGCTAAAGAGTATTGATTTAATTTAAATTGCAATATATTTTTTAGCACATTTGACTGGTGTGGAAAAAGGATCATTGAGGGAAAACAGGGGAAGCAGAGTGAACGACTAGGAAGGGGCCATTAGAGTGGTGTAGGGGAAAGATAATGTCTGGAATTTGGACTTGGGGAGTAGCCATAAAGGCAGAAAAAATAGTTGCATTCCACATACATCTTAGAGGTAGACCAGCTATGACTTGTTTTTGTTCTGCAAAAAGGGTGGAATGAATCAAAGATGACTCGATTTTTGGTTTGAACATCTGGGTAGTGCCAGTTTGTACAATGGGAAAGAAGGGAGGAGAAACATTTAAGCTGTACTGTATGAACATGACCGAATGCCTTCTTATGATTTTTGAGATTGCACTGGAAATTTTATATTTATGTTTAGATGTGTCTACAGTAGAGATGATGCTAACTGGAAGGAATTCATAGAATGGTAGGAAAATTACTAGGGGTAAAATATCTACTAAATAATTTGAAGAAAATGTATGATTATTAAATGGAAACCTTTACATGATATCCAATGTAGGAGAAAGGTCATTTATAATTGTCCACAAGGGATTAGGAGATAAAAATTTAAAGGCAAGATAAGAACTATAATGAAATGAAGGGGGAAAATTAGACTATAAAAAGTTAACCATGAGGAATGCTTATAAGCAATGCCTTTTTTCTCTCTTTCTGAACAAATTTTCACAAGAAAATAATAGTTCTTTAAAGATAAGAAGTTTGTACATTTGCTTGCTTCTATTTCCATTATATATTATAGGTCCTCTTTGTCAAAAGATTATTAGATGATATGATTGTTTTACATCTGCTTAATGATATAAATTCTTCAGAGTTTTTTTGTAGTTATTATTTTATTTGAGGCTCAATACCTTAAGAATTAAGTCAGTTTAAGAATATGAATACAGGTAGGTAGATAGATCGATAGCTAGCTAGCTAGATAGATAGATAGACAGACAGACAGAAGTAGATACATACATATCCACACCCACATATTTTTTCCCTTCATAAATTAAGAGGTTAAGATCAGAAATATTCAATTATTCCTTTATGTCATACATTGACATCAATGGCAGAGAGCTAGCCCCAGAAACCATGTGTTCTCATTCTTTTTTCAAATACAATTTTCCTTTTAGAGTAAATTTGGATTTATAGAAAAGTTACAAAGTTATTAATGAGAATTCTCATATACCCCATCCAGTTTTTCTGTGTGTTCTCATTTTTAATCTGGTGTTTAGTTCACAATTTTTCAATACTAAAAAAATGTATTAGAGCAATACATGTTGAGTTAGGAGAAAAATGAAAGAAGCAGCCATCTGGATAATTCCAGGCAAGAAAACAATTTTGTCTGAAAGATATAGATAATTGAGACAGAAAAGCGCTTTTGCCTGGAGAGATTCCTGTGATTGCCTTCTTCCTCCACTAGAATCTGTAGGTACAGTTTTAACCATAGGTGCTTCACTTACTAATAGGAAACTGTGTATCATTCAATGTGAAGAATGTGGGGTGTTTTGAAGGACTAAAGTGCTTAGCTCTTTATTTTTTCCTGAAAAAATAAAGTACATTTGGTGTTTTTCATTTTAAAAGCAATTCATGTTCATTTGGGAAAAGTAGAAAATACAGAAAGTAGAAGGAAAGGAAGTAGTACTCATTCTTTGCAACCTAAAGGAAACTACTATCAACATTTTATACATTTACCTGTGGTCTTTTTACTATATGCATTGTTTTGGGTCTGTTTACTTAGATTGGACTATGCATATGGCATTCTTTTTTTTTTTTTAACCTTCAATTTCAGGCTGTGTCTAAAAGTTGCTCTCAATGACTTGGACAGTTACATTGTGCAGCTTGGTTGACTATAGGCCATTTGGACTATCTGTTACAATACAGAGGCACTGTAACCGTTGTAAGTCTGAATCTTATGTTAGATTGGTCAGTGGCTGATAGCGCAGGTACCATTAGTGAGAGAGAAACTGGCACAAACTTTCAGAAACTAATGTGGTACTACATATATACCAAGAACCTTAAAAGCAGACAGAAACTCAGATCACAAAGAAGCTAATTGAAAGATCTTTTATCATAGTGAGAAACGAGAAATTATCTAGCTTTTCAGCATTAGTGTAATAGTTAAACTGTGATTTACCTGAATGATAAAATATTATCAACTTGAAAAAATATTTATGAAGAATTCTGAAGACATAGAAAAATGAATAGGATACTAAAAATATTTAATAGGTGGGAAATGTAAAAGACTGGAAAGAAATTCAACAAAATTTTAGTTTTTATCTTCAATAGACATAACTTTCTATAATAAATATGTTTTTAAGGATCAGAAAAATACACATTAATTGAAAAATAAGGGTCACCAAGTGATTTTTTTTGCCTAAAAATGGTCAAGTCTTTGAATTTACATTTTTACTCTTACTTTATCGGTTTAGATTAGGTATACTCAGAGCCTTCCCTCACTTATTAACAACCTCTTCTGGAAAAACTGTGATATCTTACTTCCCTCAGATTCTTAAAACTCTAATATCCCCTAGTCACCATCATGTCCTCAAACTATTTTTTTGAAACAGTTTCTCCAGTTCTCAAATGAGACTAAGGGGATAGAGGTGACAAAACTCTCCTTTCGGAGTCCTGCCAGGCTTAATGGCATACAATATAGGGATCTTGGTCAGAAACTTGGACCAATGAATCTTCCACACCGATTAAGGAAGATTAGTTGATACAGAAAAGATAAAATACGCCTAGCAGAGAAGGAGATTTTCAGAGTCTCAGGAATCCATTTGTCTTTTTACTAAACAAAGTTGTGCCAATACAAGCCTTTATCATCTTTTTAAACTAAGGCGCTCCAAATAAATTAGGAGCAAAATGTGAGCATGAAGAGCTTTGGACACAATCATTTCTGTCTTATTCCCACTGAACCTAAGGTAGGGTTGCTGTCTTACAATACAAAATAGTTATGCTGCGTGAGTCAAATGTTTTGGTAATCAATAGTGAGGTTTTGGTAACATTGAAAATAATCTAATTTCTCCTACAAATGTAGAGGGCAGTATTGTGCAGTGGTTGTTATGTTAAAGTTCCTGAATTCAAACTTTAGCTCCTCCACCTACTAGTTGTAGGCCCTAGATCAAGTCAAGGACCTATCTGTATATCAGTCTCCCCATTTGTAAAATGGGGATGGTAAGAATATTTGTCTTACAGGTTTACCGTGAGGAATAAAAGAGAGATTCCGTATAAAACCACCCATATAAAACCCTTAGAAGAACTGCAGGCAAATAATAAGCACTTAATAAATGTTTTGGTTATTATTAGTTACTATCATCATATGTCCTCATAGTCATGCTTTAAAACAAATCAAAAGAAATCAAATGAGAATGAGGCAATGGACATAAAAATAAATATCCTCTGTGTCCTTTCAGGTCACTTTGCCTTGGTTTTCATGGGAATGTACATCTGTGGAGAAATGACCTGGCTAGCATTTACAAGAGACTGTTCAGCAGAGGGAAAAAATGCAGATTTTGGATCAGAGAGGCAGAACTCAAATCTTAGCTCAGTCATTTATTATTGTTAATGGTCTTTTGGAAAGTTACTTGGCTCTTCAAGGTTTCCTTTTCCTCATCTGAAAAGAAGGAAACAGAAAAGCAAACAGGCAAATAACAATGCGTTGTGATAACTGGGTAAATACCAGGAGGCCAAAGGATTACACCGAAAGACTTAACCCCCAGACTGCAGGGTAAATGTGGGGAGCTAATGGTCAGTTTCCTCATCTTTAAAATGGGTAAAATCATTTTACCTACCTGTAAACACTCCCAAGATCACGGGCTTGGGGGCTAGACTGTCTCAGCTCAAATCCTGGTATGTTTTGTTTTGTTTTTTTCTAACTCTGTGACTTCAGGCAAGCTATTTAACCTTTATGCATGTCTGTAAAGCATTTATAACAGTGCCTGGAACACAGTAAGTACACAATAAATTATAGTTATTTTATACTAATATGTGTAATAAGTAAATGAGAATATAAATGTAAAGCATTTATTTAGCACAGTGCTAGGCATATAGTAAGTGTTCAACAAATGAAAGTGCCCGTTATAATCATTGTCATTCCCAAGGAATGATATCTAAGGGAAGTCAGGAAGAATGAATAAGAACTAGTCAAGCAAAAGAAGCATGGGCATTCTGTGTTGGAATAATTCATACAAAGACCCAGGTGGGCAATAGAGCACGGCTTGTTAGGGGAACGGCAGTGTCTGGCGCATAGAGAAGGAGATGAGGGTCGAGGGCATGGATTTAAGTGTGGCACGTGTTATAAGAGCTCTCAAGCAGTCCTACTGTGAAGTAGGCGTCCACTAGGCAGGCACATGTTGGGCGCTCTTTCTTGTGGGGAACCTGCCTTTCCAACCAGACCAGCAGTTCACAGCCATGCTTGTTTTAGCCAGTCTTTCAGTATGTATGGGTCGGCACTGGTACTTTATGGAAGGGATTCGGTTATATGCAGTAGTGGATACTTGTAAGAGCTCTGGGTAGCTGAATGAGGCTTAGCTAAAAGCCAGGAGTGGGGTGAAATTATAGGGCAGTAAAGATAAACTTCCTTTTGACAGCCTCCAAAGGAGACAAAAGCTATGGTGACTCTATCTCTAATAAAATGATTTCTGTTTCATGAAGTCTTATTAGAAAATGGAATTTTGTCTTGGCAAAACAAATATATATCAGCTTTAGGCCATTTCTCAAACCAAAGGTGATATTAAAAGTGTAATTTGAATCACTTATTGTTGATAACAGCAAATCTTATGACTTGAAATGTACTCTCATCTCTTAGACACAAGAGTTGCTGAAACAATATGGTTTATTCTGATGGAAACAAGTTTCTTACAATAAGATAACATCCGTTTCATCTTTAAAAAAATAACCACTTTTTTAATGTTTGATGCAATGATTATATTCTGTAATACACTGAAAAAATCCTGCACGATATTCATTCATTGCAGCAGTATATCATTACTCAGCCTTCCTTTATCATTAATAACAGAAGATTATGAATAAAAACATACTAATATCCACCAGATGTTCAGAGAAACATAAATATCCACACACATCAGCACATTTTAGCAACAAGTCAACAAATTTTTCTCCATTTCGTTTTCCTTTTCAAATTATCCGAACATGTTCTTTGATATGATATTTTTAATCCTCAACAGGGATTTGCTTTTGGTTCCTTTAATATCTGCCACAAGAGAATGCATAGTTTCAGATTTATCCAACAGCATCTTGCTACTTTCCCCCCATTACTCTGTATCCCAAGTGGCAGGCTGGTGTGATATTTGAAAGAGATCAGTCAGCTTTGCGGTCAAACAGACCTTGGTTTGCTCCCACTCTCAGCTTCTTAAGAGCTGGGTGACCTTGGGGAAATTGTTTAAAATTTCTGAGCCTACATTTCTTTATCTTTTCAATGGGCATAATAATTCTTTCATTGAAGGGTCATCTCAAAGAGGAGTACTAATAAAGTGTCAAGCACACAGCTAAGCTCAATAAAGGTGGCAATTATTTAACCTGCCTGAAGACCATTCAGATTTCTTGGCTTTCTCTGACTATTGGATTTTCCATTTCCTTCCCCATTGGTACCTGAAGTTTACAAGTTCTTTTTTCCCCCTAAAATCCAAGTGCTTCCCTTCAATTATCATTCTTGAAGCTTATTCTCTCAGTCCCAGCTCCCTTATAAATACGCTGTGTAAGGAGGAGGGAGGCTTTGCTATGCTTTTCTTCTTAACACCCAAAACTTAAACTGTGGTGCAGAGATTACCTGACAGGTCACAGGCAGCTCCCCCTGGTAGGGAAACACAGCTCCCACGTGGACTCTATGTAATAGTACAAGTTGCATAATCGAATTTATTTTTACATTTCCCCCCCTGTGGTGAATTCTGTAGTCTCAACCTGGAAAGGAGCAAATGGCCTATTGGAAAAATAATACCTGGGCCCCTGCTCTCCAGGAATGGGCTGCCTATTCAGGCGAGGCTAATTAACTCCTCTAGGAGCTGGGAGTGCCATTAAGAGTGTAAAAAACAATATAATTTATAGAATGGTACTCCGGTGTCCTGGAAGGATAATTCATGTAATATAGAAGAGTTATTTATCCCTGTCTGGTAGTTTACATACTATGGTTTCCTGGAGGAATTTTCCCAAAGTGACCATCTTGTACTAAGGCAGTGGAACAGGCATGAAATAGAAAAGAGGTGAAAATTAAAAGTTTTGCTTCTTCTGTCCAACCTTTAGAACTTCACTTAAGAAACAATACTGGCATAGAGGTTAGGGGTAGGAGACATCATGGGGCCTTTAGTTTCCATATTAATATTTGGAAGAGAAGCAAATACTTGAGAGGGAGATATCAATTTTTTGATCTGTGAATCACTTTTCTTCTAGCTGGTTCGTTTTTATTACCACCTGTGATGGTTAATTTGATGTGTCAACTTGGCTAGGTTATGGTATCCATTAGTTTGGTCAAATACTACCCTGGTTGTGCTGTGCAGGTGTTTCACAGATGGGATTAGCATCTACAATCGGTTGACTTTAAGTAAAGAAGATTTCCCTTGATATTGTAGGTGGGCCTCGCCCAATCAGGATGAAGGTTTTAAGAGCAAGAACAGAGGGTTCCAGGGATCAGAAGGAATTCTGCCTCAATATTACACCCGCCACTGCTTCCTGAGTTTCCACTCTAAGGAATTCGTACGTAAGATTTCAACATCACTAGGGGAATTTCCAGTCTGCCCTACAGAATCTGGACTTGCTAGCACCCACAACTGCTTAAGCCAAATATTTATAATACATCTCCCTTGCTTCTGTTTCACTGGCGAGCCCTGACTGATACACCATCCAAGCACTGTGGAGTTTGATGTCATTTAGGTTTTTGGCCAGGAGGTCTTTGATCTGAAGTGCCACCACTGTATTAAGAGGTGGTGATGATGTGTTCTTCATGTCTTGACTCACTGATAGTCTATCAGTTTATTTTGATATAGAAATTGGCTAATGCTATACAAAGCCTCCCTTCCCTAGAATTCAGAGAGCAGCTTATTTATATGTAGATATAGCTATATGACATTTTCAAATGCCATACATTTGCATATGAAGGTCTCTTTCTTCCCCTTTCAGTAAACTGTCTCTGCTATTACTTCCAAAGTAATGTTTAAAATGATATTTTCTATACAGGCTTTTCCTTAAAATATTTTTTAAATGCCCTAGAGATTAAAACTGAAACTCTCAAATTGGAATCCACTAGATTTTTTTAAAAATTAGGGTTGAATATTATTCTAAAATTTATTATTGATATATCTGTTTTTTAGCACCTTCTGTTTTGTGGTTTTGTACTAAAAGTTCTATAAGGTAATTGGAATAATAGGATGGTTAAAATTTCTTAAGAAGAAAGCAAAAGTGACATCAATTTGGTACCGAGCTTTTTTTTAAAACTTCAGGTAGTTTGCTTTCTAGAGAGATTTATGCCAGTACCTGTTAGTCATTTATTCAACAAATAATTATTGAGTGCCTACTATGTGTCAGGCATTTTCCCAGGCACTGTGTTTATAGTGGGGAATAAGACAGGAGCTTATATTATAGCTAATGAAGACAAAAATAAGGATATGAAAACACAAATACGTAAATAAAATTCTGTTTGTATTAAACACTGAAGAAAATAAAACAGACTATTGGTAGAAAGAATGCATGGGGTGTGGTTGGGACCTTAAGTAGAATCATGTACCGCAACAAAAACATTTCTTAAGCTCAATCCTCGTTCTTGCAGGGTAAACTCATTTACAAACAGGACCCTTTGAAGATAGATTGTCAGTTAAAGTGCAAGATCATTTGTGAATAGGATCGTCTAAGATCCCACTTAGGGGTGACCAGACTGAATCCAAGTGGGCCTTAATCCATATTACTGGAGGTCTTATAAGGAGAAGCCAAGTCAGAGAAAGCCTCAGGAGGATACCAAGGTCAGTGGCACATGATGGGGCACTGCCACCACCACAATGCTACCGACCCTCAACCAAAGCATGGCCTGGCCAACGCCTTGCTTTTGGACTTTAAACCTCCAAACTGTGAACCAATAAATTCCTGTTGTTAAATCAACCTATTGTGTGGTATTTGTCCTAGCAGCTCTGGCAAACTAAGCAAGGGCTGTCTTGAATGGTGTGAAGAGTCCTGTGAGGGGAAGATAAAAGGGAAGCTTATCTTTATGAGCATAGAAAATGGGTCGGGCAAATAGTAGGCTTTAGACATAATTGTACCAGAGAGAGAGAGAGAGAGAGAGAGAGAGAGAGAGAGAAAGCTCTGAAACTAGAAGGGCATTGTTAAACACAATTCTCTAAGTGAAATAACTATTTACTTAATATTAGACTTTTAAGAAGAATGAAGTAAGAAGGAAGGAAAGAAGCCAAGGAGTGAAGCTTCTTAGAGATTCTACAATTTTCATTTGCTTTCAGGGCTCCTAGTTATCTGCTGGACTGTTCCCCAGGGATTTATTCTTGGTCACCTTGGCTTTTTTCCTACACCCGAGTTCCCTATCACCCCCAGGCACAGCCTCTAGGTGATAATTATCACTTCATCATCTTCATCTCCACTTTCCTCCAGACCTCCGGCTCCGTACAGTATTGCTACATTGATGTCCTCAAACAAAACAGGTTAGAAACAGACTCATTATTTTGTCCCCAAACCTGCTCTTCCTCATACTGTTTTCCCTGTCTTAGGGGAAGGAATGATCATTCATTTAGGCAGTTAGGCAAGGAAGCTTGGCATTTTTCTTGATTTTCCCCTTTCTCTTAACATTCATATCCCATCAGTTTCCAAGTCCAGCCACTTTTTATTTCCTAAATCCACCTAACACCTCTTCCTTCCTTTCCAGTGCCACGGCCACCAAAAACACCATTCTTACTTCACTGTTCTTTGTTTGGTTATCAGTCAGCCTCTTTATGTATCTTGTCTTCTATTCCTTCCCTCTCTAGCTCATCTTTCACTTTGTCGCCAGTGTTATTTTTTTATAATGAAAAATATGACATTGCTTAAAATACCTCAATGCTTCCCTCCCACCCATTGCTGAGAGGGGAAGTTTCAATTTCCTTTGCAAATGAGGAATGAATCTTGATGGGAGCCCATTGCTACTTATTCCCATTTAGCCCCCTTTGTTCCCTTTCCTCATCCCACGCTTCAGCCAAGCTAAACTCCTGGCCATTCCCTAAACACGCCTGCTCACCAAAGCCTCTTTGCCTTTGCAAACACTTATAATGCTGCCTATGCGTATAATGCTTTCTTCTCTTCCAGGTAAACCCAAATGCAAACACCACTTTCTTTTGCCGGTCATAGTTTCTCTATCTGTTTGAATCCCTGCTCTATCACATAAGCATCTCTAAGCTATACTTTCCTCATTTCTAAAAAGGCCTCAGCATACCTACTCCTCAGGCAGGTGAAGAGATGAGAGAGTACGATCTATATGAAATGTATGAAACAAAGAAGATGCAAAATGTAAGTTAGTTTCTATTATTTTATTTCCATTTCAGCACACTTAAAGCTTTATTTTCTTTTTGCCATTAAAAAGTTATTTGAATAAGCCATCACTTGTTATATAAGTGCTTGTTAGAGTAACTTGGCTTTCTGAATTTATAAGGAGAGGCTTGTATGTAGTTTGCCCCTGAATTTCTTTATCTCCAAAAAGTCAAAACAAAGATTACTAGCATCAGTGAGAGATTCATCAACCCTCATAAGAAATGCACTAACTAATATTCTGAATATAAATAACTAACTTGCAGTCCCTCTAAGGCAAGTAGATTTTGTGGGTCTCGTGTAGCTTTGTCCTATAGGCCACTCTGAGGAGCAGGGCAGTTTGGTTCATGTGTTCTCAGCTAAACTCATGTTACTTGATGGCATCTGAAAGGAACTTGCACTTTTCGAGGCTCAGAACTCACCACAGCGATGAGTTCAGGCCAGCAGTGTTGGCAATAACAATGATGAGGCTGAAGAAACAATCACTAATTTTCTAATCGTTTTCAGGATTTTAACAGAGTTCAGCAAATTCTGGGGCAAGTTATTGTTTAGTAAAGCCTGACCTACTCAGTCTGTGGCTTTATGTGCCATCGTTGTAGAGGGAACAGAACGGCAAACTATTGATCTGGAAAAGACCTTGGCTTTGGATGCCATTTATACAACACTTACAATTTACAGGTAAGAAAATTCAGGTTCAGGGAGGTCACTGTCAAACACAGGACCTACTGCAGGCCATCTTGGGGGTTAGTGCAAAGCAACAATTAAAATCAAGAGCCATTAAACCCCATTTCTGAGATTTTTCCCACTTCTATGGAAATACCATAACCCTTATGAGAGAGGTGTTAGCAGAAGATATTGTAAACAGGCAAAAGGAAAAGATGAAGGCAAGAAGGGTGGAGAAAGCATTAAACTAGGTTTAAAATTACATTTGATACAAAATAAAAATGTTAAAGTGATTTGAAACTGGTGAAAAATTCGACTGACTATAGTTTTAGGGATTATGGCTTTTATTCTAAGAATAATAAACAAATCACACCATCTTAATGTTTCAGTTTCTGATGTTGAACCATATTATTCTATCAGAATTTCAACTTAATTACTTATTTTGCATATACTACAATATTTCTAGTCATTTGAATGTTGCCCATTTTTTAGCAGATGTTTTTTATTTCCCTAAGCCTCTTAATTTAAAAAAGTTTCATTCATAAGGTGTGTTTTTAACCTTTTGGAACCATTTCCCAAGAGAAAATTATCTTGGATTTTCTAATGAAAGGCATTAGAAAGCAGAATTCATTTAACAGAAATTAGCTTCAAGTGGAACTCACTGTAGATGAGGGAACCTCAAAAGTCTACATTTTCCATTAAGCATGAAGGGAGACTGAACCTAGTCATTTCTTGTGGGAACTCTGGCCTAGACTGGGATTCTACTGCCTCTTTTATATTTGACAGTTTTAAAAACACCCCACACTTTAATGTTCTAAAAAAACAATGCAAAAGGGGAATGACCAGTAATAGATATCAGTAGATCAGCATAATATGACAAAGTAGATGAACTGACAGGTGGTTGATGAGTAATTTTAACATGACCCTAAAAATAGCAAAAGGATGTTTGCACATTGACACATCTAAAGGCAGATAGATATGCATGACCTGAGTTTTTAGACAGGTGTCAGGAATATTGATGGGTGGTTTGAGGATGCTCATTTTCTTGGCACTGTTGCAGTAGACAGTTTGAATGATTAAGGATGTGTCTTAGTCTTTTTTCCTCCTAGGGGCAGAAAGGGATGTGAACCTTTGTTACCCCAAGGAATGTAAGAATTATGCCCTACAGGTAAGGCAGGAGAGCTTTATTTACCTAAAAGCCCCATTTTCTTTTAGGGGAGAACAAGTAGTAGTA
>PVKH010001924.1:0-27283 GCA_004027955.1 Chaetophractus vellerosus
CATCTTGGTCTACAGTGAGGACCAGGTTGTCTCCTGAGACTTTAACAGTGACATGCACTCTAACAATATTGATGCTGGGACGCTGGGGCTGGCAGTGCCCTCAGCAAACACTTTGTCAAGCTCATTTCCTAGTACAACAATGAATTAGGCTATAGCAACAGGGTTGTGGACCTTATGGTCCACATGACCTCCAAGGAGTAATAGCCCCTGGACCAGCAGCCCCAGCAACAGCATGAGAGGAAGGGAACAGTCACTGCTGGAGAGTCCTAGCCTAACTTGAGAATCACCCATCCTCCATGGCTTCCATACCAGACCCCATGAAGAAGGGGAGGCTCTCAGAGGGCCCTACCTTGTCATGTACAGTCAGTAAATACACTATAATCAGCCAAAATAATAATAATTAGAATTGATGAAGGAGACCAGAAAATTGAAATAAAGAGAAAAATGTATAGATACCTGAATACCTTATGTAACACTGCCTATAGCCCGAGGTACTTAAAAGTAGTTAGGTTTACAATGAAATGGAAATTATATTCAGCTATTTGCCCTTATGTTCTGTTACTACTGTTATTGTTGTGATCATGTAATATTTTTAATTTTAATAATTAAAATAACATACCAAAATCCTAGATAAAAACTGGAAATTACTCTAGGCTACATATCTAAAATTGTTACTAAACTGCTGGCCAGCAAGGTAAGCAAAAAACAATCTTCTTTTTAGGGCTATTTCTAAATTTTAACTAATTTGTGATTGGTATAAATAAGCCATATATTTATAGAATCCAATGAACAGGGTTAGAGAAAAACCTACCTCAAGGCAGATATTAAATTTATATGAAGTATCTTTGGAAAGATATTTTTGTATATTTGAAATAGGTGTAGCTTTTTAGGTATTAGCGTCCACCATGTACAAAAATTGATAAACTACAAAACAATAGTATTTCACAAAATGGAATTTTACATGTTAATCTATACATATCTCATCCAGAATTTTAAAGAGGAAAAAAGCCTGATTTCCAATGAGAAAAATGAGCAAAGAGATTGAACAGAAAATTTACAAATTAGATATTACACGTGTCATGTAAAAATGGAAAAATTAAATTTAGTAAAATAATGTGATAATATATCAACAATTTTCCCATATGAACAGAAAAAATAATTTAAAAAAATAGTTACCATAAAGCTGGTTAAAATGCAGTGAGACAGATACCCTGATTCTCTGCTCATTGTAGTGGGAATTAATGTTATATTGTAGGAGTCACACATTTTACTATAAAAGTCAATTTAATAAATCACATTTATTGTTCTGGAGGTTGTATTTTCAAGTATGATTTTTAAAAGTCATCATAAATATAAACAAAATTGCATGTAATAATAAATCAATTGAATACACCAAGGTCACCCAAAAGAAGGTAGAAGTAATAAGAGTTTTTCTGCAGGTCATAGAATAATATAAGTTGGAATATAAATAGGAATAACAAGTAACAGTGAAATGAGCTTATAATTAAGAGGAGACATGAAGAATCTATTCTTAGAGTGTAGAAGATAAAAAAGGACAGAAGATGAAGAGGAGAACAAGCAAGAAAAAGAGGAAAGGGAGACCATAAAGTCAAGGATAGAAAGTAGGGATGAAGGAGGGAATTACACAATAAAAGGGAAATAAAAGGAAAGAAAGGAAAAGGAAGGCACAGAACTTTGTGGTAGGGTATTGTATTCATGAAAGGAGAACTAGAGTCATAAATTGGTGGAGATGAGACATGTTCAGAATTGTTTCAGGACTATGGTAGACTGTGATTCTATACAACAAAACAAACTATTCTTGATGATTTTCTATTCTGAATCTGGATGTTAATAAAATGTTGTCACCACCAACTTTATACCTTCTTAATTCTTAAGTGACCAGAAGTAACCACAATTTGACAAATCCTATAATGGTTCTGCTCTGAACTCCACAAGTAAAGATTTAATTAGCATGGACCAACAGAACCCTTAAAGAAAGTCATGAAAATTTATACATCTCCAGTTTAACTACAGATGCTGTAAAAAGAAAGTGTACTTCCAGAAATAAAAATTCTAAAATGCTATTTTTGTGACAACCCTAAAAATGTTGGGAGACTGCAATATATTTGGAAACACTGACAGTGAGTGTAAAACATACAGAATTTGCTCCCACACAAAACATGATAATATGAAATTGATACTGGAAAGAGAAATATTGAGTTGAGTTTTTCCAAGCTACTCATTTACTACACATAAAATAAGTAAATAAAATTTTGACCAGGTATGTTTTTAACATATCACATTGTTAAATTCTGTTGATTAGAAATAGGAAAGTAAAGGTGTCTCTTTATATTGAAAAGTCATTCATATTAATTAAAACCAAATATCAAAATCAAGAAATCATTTTGCAAGTATTATTGCTATCACTTTTCCTAGTGCTGTCTTCATGTCTTTGTTTCTCAGACTGTAGATGAGAGGATTCAGGGTGGGGGGTAACATCAAGTAAAGCACAGATATCAGCAATTTCAGTGAAGAAGATTTGAAATCTTTTGCCAAATATGTGGTAAACCCACAAAACAGGAACAGCATCACCACAGTGAGGTGGGGCAGACAGGTTGAAAAAAGTTTTTGTCTTCCCTTTACAGATGGGATTCTTAGAACAGTGACAAAAATGTGAACATAAGAAACAACCATTAAAATGAAACACAGTGAAACAAAACAACAGCTGAGAATAATAAATCCATCTTCTAAAATATGCTCTCCATAACAGGAAAGTGTAAGCAGTGATAGAATATCACAGAAGAACTGGTGGACTATGTTGGACCCACAGAACCTGACAGAGAATGTACCTGCTACATGAATGGAGCCATAAACACACCCACTGAGCCATGATGCTGCTGCCATCTGCACACAGGCACCTCTGTGCATGATGCCCTCATAGTGCAGAGGATGGCAGATGGCAGCATATCGGTCATAGGACATCACCATAAGGAGGGCAAACTCTGTGCCAGAGGAAAATATAACAAGAAACACTTGCACGGCACAACCTAGGAAGGAGATGGAATGATTGTTGGTCAGAGAGTTCATGGTGGATTTAGGGACAGTGGCAGAGATAAAGCAGATATCAAGAAAGGACAAATTCTTCAGGAAGAAATACATAGGAAGTTGGAGATGCTGGTCAATGGTGATGGCAATGATAATGAGGAGATTCCCCAGAACTGCTGCCAGGTAAATGAGGAAGAAGAGTGTAGCACAGAGTCTCTGTAACATCCAGTCATCAGGGAATCCGAGAAGCAAGAATTCCGTTATGATGGTCATGTTGATAAATTTCTCAGGCATGCTGATTCTTCAGAGTGAAAGTAGAAAAAACAAAACACAACATTCTTATTTAGAGCTCTTCACCTGATCTCTTCTGCTAGTGCCTTAATGCTTTTCTGTTATGAATGGTGTGCTTAGAGTTATCAGTCTACTATGGAGTAATTCTAACATGTGAAATGGATTTCCTTTTAAAATATATAGGGTGAATACTACTACTACTACTAATAATAATAATAATATAAATAATAATAGATCTGCCTGTGAGCTTGGCATTAACACAGAAGTGCTATGCCACTTGCTGTGCTTTTGGACACTGGAAGGCAGTACTAATATTTTTGGAGCATATTCTAAATTTCCAAGAGCTAAATTTCTTTACTAAAATGATCAAGAAAATTAGGTTCTCCTTTTTAAACAAAGTTTTATTTTCTTTCTTTCTTAAAAATCCTTAGATATTTGTTGACTGTTCTTGGCCCCCAGCAGAAAATATTTCAATTTCCTAAGAATAGGGTAATGCCCTATTATTTCCAGAGCAGTGTAAAATGTCACAGGGAAACAAGATGACAAAATAATGAAAAATATATATTGGTATATCATTGCATAAATCCACTCCTCAAATCTCAATAAGCATGTTTTTAGTTGTGTAAATGTGTGTGCACATGTAAGTATTTGCATACATCTATGTAACATAGGCAATTATAAATGAATTATATGTGTATGTGTCTGCTTATATTTGAAAGTGCTATAGGAAAACATTCCACATATCATATCTAATCCTGCTCTTTTCTTCCCCAAAAAGCAGAGTGGGCCTTGTTCTCTAGGAGCTACAGTCATGGAATTAATATTTCAATTACAAAGTGAAAATAGAATGGGAAGTTCAGAACCTGATTTAAATTTTTTATGGCTTGTACAGAGAAAATATGATCTATCTAGACAATGCAAAAACAAAGAGTAAAGGGTGGATAAGCCTGTTGGATACTAACTTGGCAAAATGTACTGAACTGAATTGATCTGAAAATAGTCCCAACTATTCAAGCATGGCGTCATCTCTGAGTAGCTCATCATCCTTATTTTGAGTAGAAAGGACCAGATGGATAAACCAACCTTCACAGTATATTTTTGAAATGCAGCACATCCTTTCATAGTCTTCTGCTCTCATTTGAGCTAAGAGCATGTGAGAGACCCAGGGCGTAAGGAAACTATCACTCATAATGGACTAAGATTGGCTTACCATTCAGCAGTCTCTGAATGCCATACTCCCTTAAGGGTATTCTTTATGCATTGTAGATCTAGAGGCAGGGATTAGAATAATACTATCCATTTTCATACTCACAAATTGGCCCCTCTTGAGAAATTAGGTCTGGATGAACAGGATTGTATCATATCACTTGTGTGCTTTCTAGATGACAATTCAGTACCAAACTGCATTTTCTCTCTTAAATGTTCAGATCTAAAGTATCATAAGATGTATGTATTTCTTGGAGTTCCCAAATGGCTAATTAAAATGGGATTTAACTTGCCAAAAAATGAATCCAGTGGCTTGCTTTCCTTGAGACTATGGACAGCTAGGGATTTGAAGCCCATGGAGCCCAGATTTTCAATCCAGTTCTGTGATGGATAAATTTGTGTGTCACCTTACCTATGTAATAGTGTCCAGTTGTTTTGTCAAACAAGCACTGGCCTGATTGTTACTGTGAAGATATTTTTTTGGACTTAAATTATCATTAAGTTGAATTCATGTATGGCTATTTACATCTACATTCAGCTGAGTATACCGCTTTCATAATGAGAGATGTCTCATGAAATCAATTGAAATGCTTAAAGGGAAAAGTGATTTCATCACTTTGGCCAGGCAGGTTTTCCTGGAAGTTCAACGAAAACCTTCATCAGACTTCCCAGCTTGTGCCCTTCCCTCCAGAATTTACCAGAATTTAGACTTGCCCATTACCACAGTTATGTAAGCCATTTCCTATTAAATAATTTCATAATACATATCTACATACATACCCACACAAAAAGACACACACACATACGTATACTCTGCCATTTCTATTTCCCTAGAGAACCCTGACAAATACAAGTGCCTTGTGCCATACACAGGGATTTATATGAATCACATTAAATAAATAGGATCCATATTCAGTTGCTTTTCTTATTTGGATGGTAAATAATTACTGCCATTGTGTTAAGAAGTTTTTCAAGATCTGAATTCAGATACTTGTATGACCTAAATTTAAAAATCTATACCTATCAGAGTGCTTTAGTTATAACCTTTTATTGTTTCTTTTTATTCATATTTATATTGAAATATTCTCTATAAATGTGTAATGGTTTGGCAGTTTTATGTAATTATGAATTCCAAAAATATAAATTGAATCATGCTTGTAAACTGATCTGTTAATCTGGGCATGATTAGGTTATGATTAGGGCTTTAACTGTGCCACATCTGTACGGCATTGAGCCCCACCCCTCAGTGGGTGTGGTCTCAAGTATAAAAGGCAAGGCAAAAGACAGAGAGAAGCAGATTTAAGAAATAGATTTGAAAAGCAGATTTGAGAAGCAGTTCTGATGTTGGAGAGGATGCCCCAGGAGGAGACAAGTGAGCCATTCCCCTGATAGTCTACAGCTGCAGCCCTGGGAAGAGAGGAACCCAAAAAGCCTGAACTCTGGCAAACATCAGCAGCTGTCTTGCTCCAAAATGTGGACTTTGGTGAGGGTAGAAACTTATGCTTTGTGGTCTGGCAACTGTAAGCTTCTACCCAAAATAAATACCCTTTATAAAGACCAACCAATTATTAGTATATTTTCAGAGGCACCCTTTGGCTGACTAATAAAAAAAGATTTAGGGGCTGGCTCGATAGCCCAGTGGATAGGGCACTGGCATACCACATGGGAGGCCCTGGGTTTGATTCCTGGGGACCTCTCCTAGCAGGCAGACTGCCTTGAGAATGGCAAGCAGCCATGGGTGGGCCAGAGCCACTGTGGGCAGGGCAAGAAGCTGCCACGGACATGGCAAGAGCTGCCACGGGCAGGGCAGGTTGCCCGCGGATGGAGCGCAGCCAGCCACCCGTGAACTGAAAAGCCGGCCATGAATGGATGCAGAGACCACCCACAAGCGGGGAAAGCCACGCCTGAACAGTGACCACTCTCGGCGCGTCACCACAGCAGGGGGAAGGGGAGATATGTAATAAAATAAATCTTTAAAAAAAAAAAAGATTTAAAACTTAAATATAAGATATTTTCCATTTCTTTAGGTCTTGTTTGATTTCCTTTAACAATGTTGTGTAGTTTTCAGTATACAAGTCCTTTACTCCTTTAGTTAAGTTTATTCCTAGATATTTGGTTCTTTTAGTTACTATAGCAAATGGAATTATTACCTTTATTTCATCTCCAGATTGCTCATTATTTGTGTACAGAAATGCTACTGATTTTTGCATGTTGATCTTATATCCTGTCATTTTACTGAACATGTTAATTATCTCTAGAATCTTTGTTATAAAATTTTCAGGGCCTTTTATATATAAGATATTGTCACCTGCAACTAGTGAACTTTTAACTTCTTCCATGTCAATTTGGATGCCTTTTATTTCTTTTTCTTGCCTATGTTCTTGAGCAATTACATCTAACACAATGTTAAATAAGAGGAGTGACAGTGTATATCCTTGTTTCAGATCTTAGTGGCAAAGGCTTTAGCATTTCACCTTTTAATTAGATATCATCTGTGGGTTTCTGATATATAGCCTTTATCACATTCAGGAAAGATCCTTCAAATCCTATTTTTAGGTGGTTTATATCAACAGAGGCCGCTGTATTTTGTCAAATGCTTTTTCTACATCAATAGAGATAATCATCTGATTTTTTTTAGCTGTTAATGTGTTGTATTACATTGTTTGGTATTCTCATTTTGAACCATACTTGCATACCAGGGATAAAACTCAATTGATCGTGATGTATAATTCATTTGACAGGTTGTTGAATAAAATTAGCAAAAATTTTGTTTTGTTTTTTTTTTCATACATATTCATTAGAAAAATAAGTCTGTAGTTTTCTTTCCTTGTGACATATTTATGTTGGCATCATAGAATGAATTAGGTAATGCTCCCTCCACCTCTAAGTTTTGGAAGAGTTTAAGTAGGATTGGTTTTAGCTCTTTCCAGAATGCTAGGTAGAATTCTGAGCTATTCTTAATTGGGTGGTTTTTGAGGATTATTTCAATCTCATTACTTAGATAGGTCTGTTGAGAACATGAATTTCTTCTTTTGTCAAGGTAGATTGTGTGTGTGTTTATAGAAATTTTTCTACTTCATCTAAGTTATCCATCATGTTAATATATATAATTTTTCAATGTATCCTCTTATGATTCTTTTTATTTCTGTGGTTTCAGTGGTGATACCACCTCTCTCATATTTTATTTTATGTATTTGTTTCTTCTTTCCTTTTTCCTTATTCATTTAGCTAAGAGTTTGTCAATTTTTTTAATCTCAAAAATCAGTTTATGTTTGTGCTAAATTTCCTACAGTTTTTATCCCTCAATTTCATTTAGTTCTGTTCTAAACTTTATATCCTTTTTTTCTGTCTGCTTTGGGAATAGTTTGTTGTGCTTTCACTAGTTCCTCCAGTTGTGCACTTATGTATTCAATCTTAGATCTTTGTTCTTTTTAAATATAAGCATCTATGGTTATAATTTTGTCTCTCAGCACTGATTTTGTTGTATCTGTTTAGATATGTTGTGTTTTAATTTTCTCTCATTTCAAGATAGTTATGTATTTCTTTTGCATTTTCCTTATTAACCACCTAATTGTTTGTGTGTTTGTTTGTCTCCCATGTCTTTGGGCCTATTCTAGTTCTCTGCCCCTTATTTATCTAAAACTACATTCCATTGTGGTATGAGAAATTATTTGTATAACTTCAATCTTTCTGAATTAATTGAGACCTGTCTTGAGACTTAGCTTGTGGTCTATACTGGAGAATGATCCATGTGCACTTGAGAAAAATGTATATCTTACTGTATTTGGGTGTAATATTCTCTATATGTCTTTTTGTTCTATATCCTCTAATGTATATTTCAAGGTTCTGTTTCTTTATTTACCCTCTGTTGAGATGTTTTTTCTAAATTTAATGATGTAATAAATGGTGTACAATAATTGTACAGGCTCTATTTCTCCACTTAGTCTTTCCAATATTTGCCTCATGAATTTTGGAGCACACTGGTTAGGTGCAAAAAATGGTTTTGAGTGTGCTTTCTTATTGATAAAGTAACACTTTTATTAATATATAGTGTCCTCATTTGTCTCCTACAATAATTTTGCATTTAAAGTCTACTTTTTTCCAATATTAGTATAGCTACTCCCATCCATTTTTGTTTATGTTTTGCATGTAAAATCATTTATCAGCCATTCATGTGCACCCTCCTTGTGTCCCTGAGTTTGAGGTGAGTTTCTTATAGACTGCATATAGATGGGTCATATTTCCTTATCCATTCTGCCAATCTGTCTTTTATTTGGAGGTTTTAAACCATTAACATTCAAAGTTATTACTTTTAAGACATACATAAATTCATCATTTTTCATTAAGTTTATATATGTAATATTATGTTTTTATTTCTCTTTTTATGTTTTCTTAAAATTTTATTGAAATATATCATTCATACATAAACATATATAAACAATAAGTGTATAGTAAAAGTTATGAACTTATAAAACATATGTGCTTACCATCATACAGGCATTCCATACACCACCAACAACCTGCATTGCTGTGAAACATTTGTTACAAATTGTGAAAGAATATCATCAAAATATTTCTACTAACTATAGTCCATATCTTACATTTGGTGTATTTTCCCTCAACTTATTCTTATTAATTATCTTCATTTCTACACTCTCCTCCAACTCTCTCTCCCTGGTTTTTTCCTTTCAACCTGCAAAACTCACTTTAGTATATCTTGAAGGGAAGGTTTCTTGTTGACAAACACTCTTAATTTCTGTTAATCTGAGAATATATTGAATGTTCAGAACTTTTTGAATGCAAGCTTTGCTGGATAAAGAGTTCTTGGTGGCAGGTTTTTTCCTTTTAGTGCCTTAACTATGTCATACCACTGCCTTCTAATGTCCATGTTTTTGGATAAGATATCATCACTTAATTACATCCAGCTTCCCTTTTATGTGATGGATCTCTTTTCTCTTGCTATTTTCAGTGTTCTCTCTTTGCCTTGAGTGTTTGACAATTTTCTCAGCATAGGCCTATTTGGCAGTTTGAGATTATTTATGAACTTCAAAAAAGATAAACTTGCCTGTTTCTCTGGTTATGATACCCTTTGATTGCATTAGATCCAGCTGAGATGTCTTTGATTAAATTATGTTAATTTTAGGGCTTGAATTTAATTATGTGAGTAGGGCAGGGCTTGTCTCAGTATTTCATCCCCACCCCCTTGGTGGACTGATATAAATGGGGCCTCACTCAAGAAGACACAGAATAAGATATGGAAGAGCAGAGAGTTTTGCTATGTTTGATCCTTGGTCCCTGGAAAGAGTTGAGCCATTTGCCTAATAATTTACCTCACAGCAGCTGAGAAAGCCTGTAAAGAAGTGAGCCCTATGCCAGACTGATATAGGAAGCCTTGAGAGATGAACCCTATGCCAGCCTACTGCTGTGATTGGAAGCACTTGGGTCCACGGGGCTTAAGAGGAAGAAAGAAGGAGAGACCAGGCAGAGATCAACCACTATCTGTGTATACAAATGGCAACTGACTTTGCTGAGAAAGCAGCTTTAAGTTGGACTCTTTAAGGCCTTGAAACTGTAAGCATTTACCCCAAATAAATATCCTTTATAAAAGACAACATATTTCTGGTACTTTGCATCAGCACCTTTTGGCTGACTCATACAACCTCCTAGGATTTATACTGTTTGGAGTGTGCTGCACTTCCTGGACATACACACACATATCTATCAAAAGAGTTGGGAAATTTTCAACTATTATTTCTTCCAACGCACCTTCTGCCCCCTTTACCTTCTCTTTTCTCTCTAGAATGCTATAATGCATGCTTATGTGTTTCAAATTGTCATTCAATTCTCTGAGTCCCTGCTAAATTTTATATATTTTTTCTATCTGTTCTACCATCTGTGCAATTTCAAAAGTACTATTTCTTTATTATGCCTGTTCAAATCTGCTGTCATGTGCTCCCAGCATATTTTTTATTTCTTGTATTGCCCATCACCATCATTTCTATTATCTTTTACATATGTTTATGATTTCTTCTGTATATTTCACCCCAATAAATTCTTAATATCTTTTATATCTTCCTTCACTTCATTACATTGATTCATGATATTTGTTTGGACATCCTTGATTAGTTGTTCCACATTCTGCATCTCCTCAAGTTTTTAAAAATTTGTTCATTGGACTGGGCCATTTCTTCCTATTTCATAGTGTTGCTTGTAATTTTTTGCTGGTGTCTAGGCATCTGTTTATCTTGATGAACATATTCAGATGGTTGGCTTCTCTTTCTAAACTAGGGTTTTCTTTTGTTATGTTTTGTGTTAAGGTTCCTCTTTGACACTTGGTTCCATTTATTCTATTTCATTGTAGTTGGCTGTGCTTCTGGTTTTCATTTTGCCTCTTTATCTCACTGTCGCTATTCCTCCTGGTTGATGTGCATCACCATCTTCATCAACAGATACACACAGCAGGTCCCTCAGAGAGCTTTTCCCTTACTTCCATCATTTTTGTGAGAGAGTTGAACTCTGTCTAGTTATTCTGATGCCATCTTCCTGGAAGTCCTTGCTTAGAGGTCTTAATCTCAATATTATTTTAGTGAAAGACTATAAGCATAGTGGAAACTTATCCAGATTTAAATAGTTTAAAACTTGTTAATATAATGGGACAAACTACACATACTACATATTTTCTTTGAACACCCTCTAGAAAGTATATAGTAGTGATTAAAGTAACATTTAACTTTACTGTAAGATATGAAACTCTACATGTCATTTTAATCCTAATTTAATGGAGAAAATTGTGTATGCTATGTGAATTCTATTTTTTTGCAGATAAATTAAATCTGAATATGTTAAAACTTAAATTTAGATTGTCACCCATTCTTTTGGGTGCTGTGTTTACTTGATGCCTTATCATATTAGGTCTTGGCCAATATTCTATTAGTAGAAAGTTTGGGGTTAAAAAGTTCTTTTTTTATTTGGTCTGGGAATTAAAAACATTTTTATTTCAGGCTATCACATTCTTTTAGCTTAGATATTTTGTTTTGGAATGGAATTGGAGAGAAGGTAGAAAGTATCTCTAAGAAAACAACTGTATTTTAATATTTAGTGTCTTGTTCATGTAAGAAGAGAATATACTGAAAATTGTGATTTAGACATTCAAAGCACAGCACAGGGTGATGGAGAGGAGTATTTTCCTCTAATCCACTGTTATTTATTTTTAACAACCCTATTTGTGTATTGTTCTCATAAACATTCCTTAAATGAAGTAATCAGTTTTTTAAAAGTACTATTGAAAAGAGTGAGGGGGAAGAAAAGTTGAGATGACTAAAAGAAAGAGGGTAAGAAGTTAAAGTTAACCAAAATACATCCCAAACTAAAATATCTGTAGAAAGGATAAGTGCCAATTCATCATGAATACATTACTATTACAAATTTGTATAAATATAACATTTCATCAAATTATATACAGAAGTCAATGAAAATAAATGCTAAAGTCCATAATTATAATTCAATAAAGATTTAAAATATTTAGTCATTAATTCAAATGAGAAATGATAAAAAAGTTCAAACAATATGACATATAAAATCAAGCTATTGTTATATATAAAATAACTGATATAAAACTGTCAGATTTCACATTAGTCTTAAATGCACAGAGAACTTGTATAAAAACTTATAAAACTTATAGAAGAGGGGAACTGGCTGTAGCTCAATTGATAGGGCTCCAGTTTTCCACATGGGAGGCCCAGGGTTCAGTTCATGGGGCCTCCTCAAGCAGGAAGACCTCCTCGAGAAGGCAAGCTGCTGCAGGCAGGTCAAGCCACCATGGGCAGGGCAAGCCACCACGAGTAAGGGCAGGCCACCACGAAGCAGGCAGTATTCCATGCAGTGAGCTGCCTCGGTGGGATGCTACAGCAGGGGGAGACAAGCATACACAGAAGAATGTAAAAAGCAATGAACACAACAAGAACAAGCAACAAGGGGGGAATATATAATAAATTAAAAAAATAAATCTTTTGATAAAAAAAGAACTTATAGGAGAAATCATGAGCTAAGGTTCTTAACCTCAGTCAATGTTGTACTCTAGGGAATATTTGGCAAATTGGAGACTATTTTCATTGTCATGATTAGAGGAAAGGTGTGATATAGGTATCTTTGCATAGATACAAGAGATTCTGCTAAGCATCTGCTTTAATTTCATGGCTGTTAACACAAATACAATGCAATTTGTTGGCTTAAAGAACTGGAATGTATTGACTTACAGTTTTATGGCTAGGAGAAGTCCAAAATCAAGATATCATCAAAACAATGGTTTCTTGCAGAAGACTGATATTCTGTGGCTGACTTATGGAAATCCTTGCTCCTTTGCTTTTCTTTCACATGGCATGGATTATGGAGGCCTCTCCCAGATTCTCTGGGTTCCATTGATTTCCACCTATTGGTGGCTCCCTGTGGCTTTCTCCCTATGCATCAGATTTTCACTCAGCCTGTAAAGGAATCTAATAATAGGATTAAGTACTATCCTCATTCTGTTGGACCACAATTTACTTGAAGTAATCTCACCAAATTTTCCTATTTGATATTGGTTCAAACCCACAGGAGCTGAATAAGTTTAAGAATATGTTTTTCTGGGGTGCATAGTTTCAAGCCACTATAACATCTTACAATATCCAGGACTGACCCTTACACTAAAGAATGATATATTCTAAAATGGCAAGAAGGCCTTGGTTGAGAAGCCTTGTTCTCAAATGTAAACTGCCCTATAGATATCATAGAACATATATTATGTATAGTATGGACATATAGAGTTAAGATTTTTTAATATTTTTTTATTTATCATTATCATTATTATTTTATTTTATTATTTAAAAGATACTTAGATTACATAAATGTTACACAAAAGATATAGGGATTCCCATACACCCTACCTCACACACCTCCCACAACTTCCCACATAAACATCCTCCATTAGTGTGGCACATTAACTGCAATAGATAAACACGTCCTGGGGCTTTGTCATTAAGCATGGACCACAGATCACACTGTAGACCACATTCTCTCCCACACAGTTCTTTATGTTATATGATGGTATAAAATGACATATCTGTCATCGCAATGTCACTCAGGACAATTCCCAAGTCCCAAAAAAGCCCTTGTATTACAACTGCTTTTCCCTCTCCCTGCCCCCAGAGTCTCTAGTCACCATTGGCTTCACATCAATGTTGTAATTTCTTCCATTGCTTGAATCACAATATGTCTATAGTGGAATAGCAGTAAGTCCACTCTTGTCCATAGCTCTTCCCCCCATCCTGAGGGGTCTGGGATGGTGATGTCCACTCCACCTCCAATTGAAAGGGGGTGATATCCCATGGGGAAGGTTGATGGGATTATCCTGCCTGCAGCTTCAGACTCTCTCCATTCTCTGGGATGGCTGTTGTCCATCATCATCTGCCTGCCAGTTGTCCTGGGTGAGTCCAATGAGCTGTAGAGTAGGAGTTGCTGCTCTACTGAGATTCCAGGCCCAGCAGGCACATGGACAGCCCAAAGTCTCAAGTCTCTAGAGATACACCTACAAACCCTAGCACCAAGTATAGGCTTGAATAGAATTTACAGATAAGCCATGTGCAGGGAAGACATAGTTGAGACCAACTCTTTGCCTGGGCCCCTTAGAGTGTTGGGGAACACACCAGCCAGCTTGAAATGGCACCAGGCTGAGGGGAGAGGCAAATCTGCTGTGAATGCCTGATTTACCTAACCTCACTGGGATATTTACTTTTAAAAGATACGTAGATTACATAAATTGTTACATAAAAAAATAAGGGAGTCCCATATGCCACACTCCAAGACCCTCCCTTTCCCCCACATTAACAACTTCTTTCATGAGTGTGGTACACTCATTGCAATTGATGAACACATTTTGGAGAATTGCCACTAAGCATGACTATAATTTACAATTGTAATTTACACTCTCTCCCACTCAATTCTGTAGGGTATGGCAGGATATATACTGGCCCATATCTGTCACCACAATGTCATCCAGGTCAATTCAAAGTCCTGAAAATAGCCCCCATATTATACCTCTTTTTCCCTCTCCCTGACTTCAGTACCTCTAGAGGCCACTGCCTCCACATCAATGATATAATTTCTTCCATTGCTAGAATCACAATTAGTCTATAGAAGAACACCAGTAAGTCTACTTTAGTCCATATTTTATTCACCAATCCTGAGACTTTTGGGATGGTGATACCCACTCCAACTCTAATTGAGAGGGGGCTTCAATCCAATATGGCTTATGGATGGGACTCTCTTGCTTGTATTTGTACACTCTCTTGGTTCCTTTGTGTGGTGGCTGTTTATCCTCACCTCCCCATCAGCTGTCCTGGGTGAGTCCAATGAACTGGAGAGTAGGTGCTTCATTTCCAATGAGGCTCAGAGCCTAGTTGGCACATGGACAGCCTAGAGATTCAGGTCTCCTGAACATACACCTACCAATGCCAACACCAATGATAGGTTCAAATAAAATGTACATAAGAGGCATGTGTAGAGTAGTCACATCTGAGTTCAACAGTCACACTCGGGAGCATGATCTCCAAAGTAGGGTCCACTGGCAAGTCACCAAAGTCTGGAGATCTCCACCACCACCACAGGACCTGGGTGTCTCTGGAGCCCTCAAGAGTCCCATTGTTTGGGGTAGAGCCCACTTTAGCCATCTGCTGAGACATGCATATGCGTTACCTCTCTGATGACCTCCTGACTCACTTTGAAGTCTCTTAGCCATATAAATTCATTTGTCTTTACCTTTTCCCCCTTTTATTCAAGGTCTTTTTCTGGTTGTATCACCAGCCGGTCCTTGGTAGTAATCCCTTGGTGCCAGGGAATCTCATCTCCATGAGTCATGCCCCACATTGCAGGGATGGTAATGCAACCACATGTTGAGTTTGGCTTAGAGAAAGGCTACAGTTGAGCAACAATAAGGCTCACGATATAACTCTTAGGCAAACTGCAACACTAGGCCAAGTTGAAAATTCATAACAAAAGGCTCATAACCATAGTCATCAATATCAAGGGCCTATCAATGGAGCATCCTTCTTCACTAGTCATTGCTCCTCCCTGTATTTGTGGGAATTTTTATGTTCCATTAAAGAATGTGTCAGAGATCCCCAGGATGGGCATTCAAAAATCTTTCAGCTGTTGTGTGACTCTATACCCAATGTGGCAATGCCCCATGAACATTTGAACATATTTATGTACCTTATTTGTATGCTTAGGTGAACTTCCTCCCATGAATACCCCATCACTGAAGCCCTACACCACTGATCCTCCTCTGCCAGAGTTGTAACCCTTCTGTTATAGAAAATGTCTACAAAAATGAAGCCAAGAATGTTTGCCAAATTTGATAAATAGGAAAATGAAATAATAGTAATAGGCTTAAACATAAGAAATAAAATATATATTATTTCAGAAAAACTGAAACTAAAATAGAGTTTATAATGGAGTATTAAAAAATGAAAAATATTTTTAAAAATTTTTTTGAAGTTTTGCCTCTCTTCACTGTAATATCCTTTGCCCTGTATGCACAGTGGCATTTTCATCCATTATTTCCCCAGTGTCTTATTTTTTTTTGTCTTCAAAGAGGTTTTAGGTCACATAAATAAAGTTACATACAGAATATAGGGGACTCCCATATACCCAACATCCTCCCCCTTTGCCCCCTTCCATATTAATAACCAATTTACAGGTGGATTGTACATTTGTTAAAACTGATATACAGTTATTGAAATATAGCTACTAAGCCTGTTCAATGGTTTACATTGTGGTATACATATTTGACCATACACTTTTATAAATTTTTGATGAAATTTAACATGGCCTGCATCCATCATTGTAAGATCATGCTGAACACTTTCATTGCCTCCTAAATGCACCCTCCTCCATCGATTCTATTCCTCACCTCACCTCCCCTTGGGGTTCAGAGTGAGCACCAGGCTTCACTCCTTGAAGGACAAAGTTCATAGATATTTGCTACAATGCTGAGGTCTTGGCACCCTAGTCTGTCCTCCCCTATTAGGAAGTGCTCATGCTCTCAAGAGAAACTCTCCCCTTTGTTTGAGAACATATTGGGCCTCCCCAGCATAGGAGTACAACTCCTTCCCACTTATTATGTGGATCTCACCCCACTGATATAGCACACCATGACAAAATGATCACTCACACATTCTCTAGAAGGCTGTCCCAGGTGTGCCCTGTCTCAAGTGCCACCCCATCCAACACCCTAAACCAGTAACCCTTCATTATCATATTATCAAAGGATTTTCTCATCATTGTAGTTTTACCCATATATCCATCAATCACCAGTGTTCACTTGATCCCTCCCCTAAAATTGCCCCAGTTTGATGGAATGTCCAACCCATCCTCCCCCCTCTACCACCCTGTCAAGCTTGCACCACCCAACCCAATATTATCCCTACACCCTTGTCATATGACTTCACTGCCCAACTACTCACTCCAAACTTATCATAGCTTTCGCCCCTATGGCCATCAATTCACAACCTTCTTTTCCTTTTCTATTTCCTGTTAAACCTATCTCCTAGTCTCTAGCTGTCTGAGTTGGCTAGATTTGCTTAATTCATACTGGTGAGGTCATTTAATGTTTGTCCTTCAATGCAAGGCTTACTTCAATCAACATATGGTCCATAAGATTTATCCATGTTATGCTCTGTATTAGTTCTGTATTCTTTCTTACAACTAATATTCCATTGTATGTATATACCACAATTTGTTTATCCACTCATCTGTTGATGGGCACCTGGGTTGATCCCAGTTTTTGGCGATAGTGAATAATGGCACTCCAAACATTGGTGTGCATAGGACTTTCTATGTATAAGATCATGTCTACAAATAGTGAAACTTCCTTTCTAATTTGGATGCCTTTTATATCTTTTTCTTGCTTCAAGCAAATACTTCTAAGACAATGTTAAATGGGAGCAGTAATAGTGGGCATGCTTGTTTTGTTCCTGAACTTAGAGGGAAATCTTTTTAGATTTCACAATTGAATATGATGTTAGCTGTGTGTTTTTCATATATACCCTTTATCATGTTCAGAATGATTCCTTCTTTTCCTATCTTTGGCAGTGTTTTGATCAGGAAAGGGTGCTGTATTTTATCAGATGCTTCTTCTGCATCCATAGAGGTGATTGTGTGATTTTTTTCAATCTGTTTATTTGGTTTAATACACTATGGATTTTCTTATCTTAAACCATCCTTGCATAACCGGGATGAATCCCACTTGGTCATTGTGTATAACTCATTTGATGTGTTGTTGAACACAATTAGCAAGTATTTTGTTGAGGATTTTAACATCTTGGTTTATTAGAGAGATTGGTCTTTAATTTTCCTTTTTTGTGGCATCTTTGACTTTGGTAATAGGTGATGTTGGCATCATAGAGTGAATTAGGCAATATTCCTTCTACTTCTATTTTTTGAAAGAGATTAAGCAGGATTGGTGTTAGTTCTTTCCTGAATGTTTGGTAAAATTCACCTGTGAAGACATCTGCTCCTAGGCTACTCTTAGTTGGAAGGTATTTGATGACTTTTTCTGGCTCTTTACTTGTTAGTGGCCTTTTGAGTTCATTAATTTCTTCTTCCATCAATGTACGCTTCTTGTAAGTTTCTAAGAATTTGCCCATTTCCTCTAAATTATCATTCTGGTTGGCATATAATTTTTCAAAGTATCCTTTTATGATACTCTATTTCTGTGGTGTCAGTTTTGGTATCCCCTCCTCATTTCTTATTTTGTGTATTTGCATCTCCTCTCTTTTTTTATTTGCTAGGCTAGCTAAAAATTTGTCAATTTTATTGATCTTCTCAAAGAACTAGCTTTTGGTATTGTTTATTTTTCCTAGTGCTTTCTTTTTTTCTATTTCATTTAGTTTTGCTCCAATCTTTCTTATTTCCTTCTTTCTAGTTCCTTTGGGGTTAGTTTGTTGTTGTTTTTCTAATTCCTCCATGTGTGCATTTAGTTCTTTGATTTTAGTTCTTTCTTCTTTTTTGATAGTTGCATTTAGGTCAATGAATTTCCCTCTCAGTACAGCGTTTGCTGTATCCCATGGGTTTGATATGTTATATTATAATTTTCATTAATCAATTGCCCTGCAGACTTCTCTCTGAAGGCTTTGAGGCAGAATTTATCGATTAAAGCAAGTCAATATGTTTCTCTCTCTCTCTCTTTTTTTTTTGATGAAATAAGGGTCCTTAAAGAACACCTCTTCTAGACCACCCCCTCCTGTGTGGGGACCCAAATAGGCTCATGGAGACTTATCTATTACTTCCCACTGCCTGAACCCCCCAGGGGAGCTGAGACTGTGTTATTCAGCACAGAGCTGTGAAATTGCTGGCTCCGCCCTTTGCTGTGCCTAGCATCTGTATCACAGTTAGGTAAATTAGCTGTACACAGCAAATTTGCCTCTCAGCTCAGCCCAACAACCACTTCCAGCCAGCTAATTCTCTCCTGAAAACTGCAAGGGGGTCCTGTTGACCAAACCCATAGAAAGGAAACCCCTCTCCACCCTTTGCCAGAACCTTCTCACTCTCAGAGTTTATTACCCCCGGTCTACCAGTGTGGACTTGGACTGCCCAGCCCCCTGGCCCAGAGAACAGGGTTTAGCCACCTGTTTTTCCAGCGGTGGAGTAAATAACTCATGATTTTATGTTGAGCAGTCAACTCACAGTCCAGTTGCCTCCAGACCAATGCACCTAAGACCTCCATCCCCTAGGCTCCCAGAAAAGACCACTCTGGCAGGCTCCCATCCCCAATCAGCCATTCTCTGCTTGAAAGCCAGTGACTGCACACCTAAACTGATGCCATCTTGCCTTATGTTGTCTTTTTCATTTGTTTCAAGATAATCACTCATTTCTTTTGAGATTTCCACCTTGACCCATTACTTGTCCAAGATTGTGTTGTTTAACTTCTATATCTTCTGGCCTAATCTGTGTCTCTGGCCCTTATTTCCAGTTTCAATCCATTGTGGGCAAATAAATTATTTTGTACAATCTCAATCTTTCTGAATTCATAGAGAGTTTTTCTGTCACCTAGCCTGTGCTCTTTCTTGGAGAAGGATCCATGAGCTTTCAAGGAGAGTGTATATACACTATATTTGGGTGTATTGTTCTGTAGATCCAGATCCTCAAGTGTATTATTTAAAGTCTTTGTTTCTTTATTGATTCTCTGTTATGATGTTCTGTCTAATGGTGATAATGGTGTATTAAAGTCCCCTACCATAATTGTAGAGGCATCTATTTCTCCACTTCTTTTTTCCAGTGTTTGTCTCATCTATTTTCAGGCACCCCAGTTCAGTTCTTAAATGTTTCTGGTTGTACCTTCTTCTTGTAAGATTACCCCTTTTATTAATATATATAGTGTCTGTCTTTGTCTCTTACAATAGTTTTGCATGTAAAGTGTATTTTCTCTGATATTAGTATACTTAATATACTAATATAAATAGCTCTTCCTCTTAGGGTCCTGTGGAGTTTGTCATGCTGCTGGTGTTCATCAATTAATTGCCCTGCACCCTTCCTTCTGCAGGTTTTAAAGTTAGTTTTAGCCAGTAAAGTAAGTTAAATTTTTGAAAAGAGTAACCTTTTTTTTTAGGAAAAATAAGAGACCCAAGTAGACGATAGTACAAAATAACATCTCTATTTTGCCTGTCCTAAAGTATACAAAGAGCCAAGTAATGCTCCTCGACCTCAACCAAAGACTGGTTATTCCTAACTAGACTTTGGTCATAAGGTCCCATTTGAAACTGTTTCTGGGGTCAAGGGGAAGCCCCAGATACCTCTAACCAAATAGTTTCCTCATTGGGTTCTTGAGGGCTAACAGGCAGGGATCATAAGGCAACCAATCAGAACAACAATAAGCTAGGGCCCCTTCTCAATATTATGGAATGGAAGGAGGAAAGGTCTTTAAAAGGCTTAATCTGGGATCCCACATGCATTTCTCATCCTGTAACATGCCCCCAACCCATGACTTGGGATGTGTACTTATGTCATTTCTAGTTTTCATTTTCTTAATAAATTCCTCTGCATACCTTGAAAATAGAGTTTCAAAAATGTCAAAAATTAGTTCTTAAAAAACTAATACCACCTTATAACAAATGAAATTTATAAAACTTTTGGAACAAATAACATATTAGGAATGAAGAAAATTACAAACAATATATTTTATGAGAAGATGCAATGTTACAGTTTATAGTAATGAAAATTATACTTTATATTAAATTGGCAAACTCCCAGAAAACAAAAAATGACAAAACTAATAGAAGAAAAATTGTAAAATATGGTTAGTAGTATTTTCTTAGTTAATTCTAATTTTGGAAATTATAGAAATTAATCAGTACAAAGAAATATTCAAGACAGGATGGAATAACCAATAACACTTTTAAATATTTAAGGAAAAATTTTGGTTTATTTAAGGAATGCAAGTTTGATTATATTTAACTTTTGAAAATTCATTTTCATAATAACCACAGTTTATATCTTAACATTAACTAAGATAAATATCCTATGGCCATCTCAGGAAAGCAGTTCAATTTAATAAAATTAATCAACTTAAAGTTGGATTCAGCCTATACCAGACCAATTTTGTGAATTGGATCCCTTTCCAAGTCATTGCCAGCTCTATAGAGCTCTTTGTGATAGTTGAATGGTCTCCCCTGTCTCAAATAGTTGAAACTGTGTGAGTACATGACTATAAAATAAGAAACTGACAAAATAATATATGCAATTAGAAATTAAGACCATAGTCACTGGATGGGGCCATGCAGGGTGAATGTTACTCACTGGAAGGGAAAACTAAAAAATTTTGGAGTAGCAGCATTAATGCATTTCTTGATATGAAGGCTAATTACAAAGGTGTGCTCAGTTTGTGACAAGTCATTTAAAATAAGTGCAAATGTCTTTATTTTAATTTCAATAAAATTCTTAAAAGTAAAGAAAATCTAAAAATATTTAATACATAGATGACAGTATTATAGAATATTTAGTATACAAAACATAACATGAAATATGAGAGATATAATACCAAATATCTCAGTAAATTTAAAAGTCCTTAATCTATTAAAATATGCTATAATGTTATGTCAGATCATAAATGTAAATTCAGCTCTACACTAAGCATCTTCACTATGATCACTCTTTAATGTAATTAGGCAACAAACTTCAAAATAAAAGTGTGGGCAAAAGAAGGTGTAAAGAAAACATGGAGAAATCAAAACAGAGTAAATAATACAGTCAGCATGCTGTTAAAAATGTAAGAAAATATAATTTAATTTTAAAATATAAACAATAGTCCATTCCAATTTGGATTTAAAACTCTCTAATATTAACAAAATTGACAAAAGTCTAAAAACAATGATAAAATATATAGTGGAATCTACATAATACAAGTTAAGCAAAGGTCAAAGTAAACAAAACAAAACACGTACTTTAATACTTTTTTTTGTAATACTATAATGCTAGATAAAAACAATGACAGAATAAAATGAAGGAAAGTGAAATGAATTAAAGAATAACATGGTAATTAGGCAATTAGAAAACAAGGATTGCAAAAATAAATTTTCCTAATTCTTTGGAATTAATGAACAATATAGTAATATAGAATAAATTTCTTCCTAACCTCATCAAGGAGCAAAAAGGAGAAACAAAAAGAGAAATCATCAAGAATCTTAAGATCCCACCAAAGAATTATATGTATGCAAATTAGAATATATAGTAGAAATGAAACATTTAGCAAATTATTGCTTACCATAGCTTGCAATAAAGCAATTATTCTGACAAGTTTATATGCAGGAAACTGAGTTTTCAAAGTCATTCTAGATTGTATGGAGGAATTAATTTGTTCACCCTTCTAACTGAGTTATAAAACATATAAATTATATCATATGAGTAGAGCTTAATAAATATATCCACAGAAACATTAGTTAGATCAAACAATGGAATATCTCCACCATCCAAATAAATCTCTTAAATTTTGTAGTTGATGCTGTCCTGAACCAGCCACTTTCTGACTTGTTAAAATATCAATTAATTTTGTTTTTTTGTACTCTTTATTAATAAAATTATATTATATGCCTTCCTTTTATTAACTGCCTTATTTTACTTACTGTAATGTCTGCGAGATTCTTTCATTGTCTTCTTTGTAAGAATTTGTCCATTTCACCTAAACTTTAAAATTTATTGTCATAAAGATGTTCATAATATTCATGCTATGTCTGTATTCCCTCTTTAATATTACTTTTTTTTCATTTCTGATATTGGATATCCATGTCATACTCCCCATGGCAAAGACTGTTCTTCTGTAAACTTGAATTTTGGTTTTATTGTTCTATTTAATGTTTATTTTCTATTTTATGAATTTATATATATATATTCATTATTTTTATGTACTACCTATGGGTTAACTGACTTTTTCCCTTTTCCTACTAACTCTTGAGATGGATACTTCTATCTTTGACTTTTCAGCCTTTCTTTTTTGACATTGTATATGTTTCAAGATGTAAAATTTCTTCTTGCAACAGCATTACCTGCAGCAGCCAATTGTGATGTATGGTATATTGTACATCAAGCCTTTTAAAATATTTTTTCAACTTTAAATCATTTCTCATTTACATCACAGTACTTGAAATGTTTGTTGCTATTTTCCAAACATATAAAAATATTACATTTATATTTGTTACTGATTTCTAAATAAATTCCACAGTGGTTAGGGAACAAACTATATTATTTCAATTTCTTTTATGTCTCATCATATCCATCAAGAGCAGCTGTTCCCTGTTTAACAATTATATCACATATGTTAATAATATCTTCAAATTCTCTAGGTCTTCTAAATTTTTTTGAAGGCAGGTAGATTTTTCTTTTAGTAAGAGAGGGCTGTGTCAAAATTTCCCAATGTTATTATGGATATCTAACTTTCCTATTATTTTTGGATAATATATTTTGAGGTTATATAATTAGGTTCATCAATTTAAAAGCTGTTAAATGTTCCTTGTGAATTGAAGTTTAGCAATATAAAATATCTCTTCATCTTTTGTAATGATTCTTTTCCCTTAAAATCTACATTGTTCAGGTTTTTCAATTACTGTCGATGAATATACCACACTTGATTAAACTCTACTGTGCTGTCCATTGGGAATAAATTTAAAGCACTGAAGAATATAATCCTCTCTCTCTCTCTCTTTTGTGCTCTCTCTCTCTCTCTCTCTCTCTCTCTCTCTCTCTCTCCCCTCTTCATCCATTCTTAAAATGCAATTACCTGGTGAAAAGGGCAATATGGTGTTAGAGTAAGGAGCCACAAAAGTAAGATTTGTCCTATAATATGTTTAGTACTCACCCTGAGCAATATAAATCACCTGTTTGGGGGTGGGGCTGGAGACCAAAGGAGCATCCTGCAACATGCTTGGAATTCAGAATGGAGGAGATTGCCAGTCTGTAGTGAAGATTCACTCCACAGTGTGGAGTAAAGCACTCCACACTGTGGAGATCATTGGCAGCACAAGCTGCTTCTGGAGCTATTCCTTGGCTGGAGTTGGAAGTTCCATTTCCCAAACATGGGCAAGGAAGGGACAGCCAGGCACTGACTACAGTTACTCATTAGTAAATCTGTCTGGCTAAAGTCCAGTCCTAAGCACAGGTAAAGTTTGAGCCTGTCCAAATCATGAAGTCATCAGGAGCCACCTTTTTAACACAACCTCCAGCATGCAGGGGAGCAGGGTTGCTTGAAAATCACAGTGAAAATAGGGACTGGCTTCTTTCTACCTAGGTTGGATTGCAGCCCTAGCCTAGGTTCTAGCCCTACCTCTGGCAGGTGTTTTCAGGCCAAGCAGACTACATTGGTGGGCAAGTCTGTGTATACATCTCCACCCCCAATTGCAAAACTATTGTAAGAGACAAAGACAGGCACTATATATTAGTGAAAGGGGTAGTATTTCAAGAAGAAAGATCAATCATAAACATTTATACTCCTAAATAAATGTGGCAAACATTGGGAAAACTAAGTAGAAAAATAGATGCCTCTACAATTATACTGCAGGGTTTAATACACCATTAACAACATTAGACAGAACATCTTGAAAAAGAATCAATAAAGAAACAAAGGCTTTGATTAAGACATTAGAAAATCGGGACCTAATAAATATATAGCATACACTAAACCCAAATACAGTGGGATATATATTCTTCTCAAGTGCACATGCATCATACTTCAAGATAGACTATATGCTGGGCAACAGGAAAAAAAACTCAATGAATTCAGAAAGATTGAGATTATTCAAAGTAATTTCTCTGAAAACAATGGAATGAAATTAGAAATCCGTAAGGGCCAGAGAAACAGATTAGGCAGGAAGATATTGGAGTTAAACAACATAATCTTAGACAAACAGTGAGTCAAAGAGGAAATCTCAAAAAAAAAATCAGTAACTACTTTGAAACAAATGAAAATTATAACACAACATATCAAAACCTATGGGATGCAGCAAAAGCTGTAATGAGAGGGAAATTTATAGGCATAAATGCATATATCAAAAAAGAAGAAAGCTAAAATCGAAGACATAAATGCACACCTGTAGGAACTGGACAAATAACAACAAACTAACTCCAAAGGAAGTAGAAAGAAGGAAAGAACAAAGATTGGAGCAGAACTAATTGAAATAGAAAATAAGAAATCACTAGAAAAAATAAAGATAAACAAAAGTTGGTTCTTAAAGAAGATCAATAAAACTGTCAAACTGTTACCTAGGCTAACAAATAAAAAAAGAGAGCAGATGCAAATACACAAAATAAGAAATGAAGAAGGGGATATCGCCACTGACCCCACAGAAAGAAAGAGTATAATAAGAGGATACCTTGAAAAATTATATGCCAAGAAGAATTATAATTTAGAGGAATTGGACAAATTCCTCAAAACTCACAAGCAGCCTACATTGATAAAAGAAAAGATTGATGAGATCCACAGTCCAATTACAAGTAAGGAGATCGACTCTTAGGTAAGAAGAGCCAGGAACAAATGTTTTCACAGGTGATTTCTATCAAACATTCCAGAAAGAACTAACACCAATCCTTACTAATCCTGGTAAGCTTTTCCAGAAAGTAGAAGTAGAAGTAACATGGCCTAACATATTCTATGATGACAATATTACCTAATACCAAAGCCAAACAAATGTGCCACAAGAAATAAAAATGAAAGACCAGTCTCCCTAAAAATTCTAGATGCTAAAATCCTCAACAAAATATTTGCTAATTATATTCAACAAAATATAAAATGAGTTATATGACCAAGTGGGTTTCATCCCGGGTATGCAAGGATGGTTAAACATAAGAAAATCAATCAATGTAATATCCCACATAAACAGATTGAAAGGAAAAAAAAACACATTATCATCGCTATAGACACATAAAAAGGATTCGACAAAATACAGCACACTTTCCCGATCAAAACACTGCAAAAGAGAGGAATCGAAGGAAACTTTCTGAACATGATAAAGTGTATATATGAAAAACCCACAGCTAATATCATCTTCAATGGTGAAATTCTTAAATCTTTCTCTCTAAGTTTGGGAACATGACCAGGATGCCTACTATCACTGCTCCTATTTAACATGGTCTTAGAGGCACTTTCTCAAGCAGTGAGGCCAGAAAAAGATATAAAATGCATCCAAATTGGAAAGGAAGAAGTAAAAATTTCACTATTTGCAGATGACATGATCCTATACATAGAAGCCCTGAGAAATCAACAATAAAGATTCCAGAACTTATAAATGATTTCAGTAAAGTCACAGGCTATAAAACCAAAGCACAAAAAAATCAGGACCATATCTGTACACCAATAGTGAGAAATCTGAGAGGAAATCAAGAAAAAAATACCATTTACAATAGTACCTAAAAGAATCAAATACCTAGGAATAAATTTAACTAAAGATGTAAAGGGCTTATATACAAGAAATGACAAAACACTGTTAAATAAAATCAAAGAAGATGTAAATAAATGGAAGAATATTCCCTGCTCATGGATAAGAAGAACAATCATTATTTAGATGTCTATCCTACTGTGATGGCTAGGCTAATGTGTCAACTTGGCCAGGTAATTGTGCCCAGCTGTTGGGTCTAGCAAGCCTGGGGCTAATTGCATCTGCATCAATCAGCAAGATTGGATGAAGAATGGATGACGCTGTTATCCATTCAGTTGACTGATTATAAAAGGGAACTGATTTCAACCTTCGGAGAGAATTTCCCAGCTCGTCCTTTGACAGCGGACTTCTCCCAGGTTCTCCCAGGAACTCATCGACGACCCTTCATCAGTCTTTCATCAGAGCAAACTCATCGAGGACCCTTTATCAGTCTTTCATCGGAGCCCCTGGCTTGCAGCCTGCCAGCAGAACCTGGACTTGTGTATCCCCACGGTCACGTGACAGACTCTTATAAAATCTTATATATTTAACAGAGATCTCGTGTTGATTCTGTTTCCCGAGAGAACCCTGACTAGAACAGCTGGTACCGAGGGTGGTTCTTGAGGAACAGAGTCTTAAACATGGGATATCTGAGGTGTTTCTCTACTCTAACAGGACTCAAGGGTACTGATGACTCCCTTTCCAATAATGAAGAGGTTGCTAAGAGTCCATGGCGTGAGCTGGCAATAGAGATACGCAATATAGGCTCACTGGATTCCCCTACTTCCTCGCTTACAAGAAGCAAGGATCTG
>PVKH010001925.1:0-28715 GCA_004027955.1 Chaetophractus vellerosus
TGTGGTTTCTCTCCGTGTGTCTGAATTCATTCCACTTATAAAGGACTCCAGTAACAGGGTTAAGACCCATCCTGATTAGGTTGGGCCACACACACCTAACTGAAGTAACCTCATCAAAAGGTCCTCCTGCTTACAGTGGGTCCACACTCACAGGAATGGATTCAATTTAAGAACATGGTTTTCTGGGGTACATATACTTCAAATCTTTACAGTTCCCAAGTGTTAAAAGCAGATATTTTTTGTACACCAGGGAAAATGTGAATAAACTTCCTCCTCAATATGTATACATATACAAATTGGACTACTTGAACCTATTGGTATCACACAGTCTTGGGTACATGTTAACTGCATCCAAAGTTAGTTCTGTTGATTTGCTTGATTTGCCTTTTAAGTGTTACATTGACTTATTGAACCCAAACTAAAAATTTTATGGCCCTAGACTATAAGTCAAGTCTAAAATTGACCAGTAACCAAAGACATAAATTAAGTAAAACAGACAAGAATAAAAGAATTTATGTAAATTTCCATAATTACATAATTATGTGACATTTCAGTTGGATTGTCTCCAAACAGCTATCAAAAGAGATCCACAAAACCATTCTTTTATTTCCAGGATGAGAGGCTGCTCTAAAAATGTTTTGAGAATGATAGTTACACAGCACTGAGTTCAATGTTAGGACTGCAGGTCCAACTTGATTGGGCTTTCTTAACCTTACCTTCCTTTATACTTTCTTCTTCTAGCTTGTGGCTTATTAGTACTTTTATAGTTGTTTTCTTTGTGTATATATTGCTCCCTTTTGTAGGGCAAGCAAGGCAAGCACATGGTTAATATTTTTACAGATGGCAACTGCTCTGAATATGTAAGCATTGCCAAAAGCAAACAAAGTATTTTGAAACCCAAGAAATTAATTTGTAAGGTGTGTTTTTGGGGGGATGGGGATGAGAGTAGTATTGATATCCTCTTTTTCTTTGAGGGTTCTCTTCTGAAATAAAAATTTTAGATTATTACATAGAACAGATTCTTTCGGAGGTTTCCTAGTTTCTCTTTTACCCCATTTTTTTTTAAATTTTATATATCATTTCTCACAGATATCTTTGTGGCATAAGTAAATCTTACTTTATTTGGGGGAAAGATAAAGATCGGGTGTCCACAATATGCTTCCTCTTTGATCTTTTTCCATAGCTGTCTGTTTACATCTACACATCTGACAGATTCTGTCCAAGATGTTGAAGTAGATCAAATTTCTTTTTTCCTCTCCCAGGTTAGTGACATTTGCTGTGAGGGACTGGGTGGTTACTAGAGAATTGGGAACTGGACACAAGGAGCCAGAAGGCTGAATCTCAGGAATAATATCTTCCATTCATCTGAAGAAAGTAATGTGAACGTTCCCAAGGTATTTGTCTATTTAAATAATATTGCCACACACCTGGTATTTTCTCGAAGAGGCGGGTCTCTGATAGCCTCTCTCGTCTCCACAGAGAACAAATTTGAGTCCCATTGTGAGTCACCTTGGAAGGGTATATGCTCTATTTATTCCAAAATACCCACTGTTAAAAAAGAAGAAGAAAAAATGTTTTAGAATCTCTTTTTTACCCCTTCCCTAAACATTTTATTTCCCAAATTTGTCAGCCACTCATTTATTCACCAGGCTTGGTTCCAAAGGCATTTGACAGTCCTCCAAATCCAAATGTACCCTCAAAGAATGAAAAATCACTGATAACATTCTTTTGAATGTGTCAGGGACTCCGAGGAAAGTGCTTGATAAAGCCACCCTAACAACGAAGCCAAGATACTAGAGCCAGCTCTGGGCAGAATGCTATTGATTATGCAAAACCTCTACCACCACCACCACCCCCACTCCCCCCACACCAATGCCTCTTAAACAAGGCAAATTAATTAATACTATCTGAAGGTAGAAAGAAAACCGAAAAAAGAAAAAAAAAAAAAACTCTATGCTCTTTTGGGAGAAATTATCTACGTCTCCTATTCTATGCATTCCATTGTGCTTTCTAATCTAAGCCTCACTAATGTTAAAAAGTACGTGCCTCATATTTGCATTATAGTCTTGAATTTCTATATATAAAAACCATCCAAACGATAAGAAATCTCCTATCCATCGCCCCTTCTTTGTGTATATGTATGGTGTTATTTTAGGAACCAAAGTGAGGAATTTTCATGCGTCTTAAAAATAAAAATGTTTCATGCTATCTTTCTTATAAATCGTGCAATAAATATATGACTTAGTTCCAAATGGTTGGGTTTTCACTCCCATGTAACTCTAAGGCAATCCCTCTGTGGATTCTTCAGCATGTGGAATCACGGAAGAAGTCCAGAGGGAAAATAAAGGGCAGGCTATGTGAACCTTGACTCCTGAATGAGCCAAGGTGCCTGGAGTCGCTGACATCCGGCAACACAGGGTTGAAGAATGGTATTTCGTAAGTAATTATGATCTCAGCGGTTCTAATGGAGCAATAATAGTTTGGCAGATCCTGTGGGTGGTGTACATTTCAGAGCCCTCACAAGTTCCAGGAAGGAAAGTTATTCTTTTACCTCAGGAAAAAAAGAATAATTGACCTATTGGGAGAAAGGAGAAAATTGACTACAGTTCCTTTGGCACTAGGATCCCTTGTCATCTAGAAAATAGTGATTGGATTACAGAGTGGATTAGCATAATTTAGTGGCAAAAGGAGTTGTAACCATTTATCTTCTGGACAAGTGACTACTGAACCATATTTCTTCAATTCCTTCCCTCTACCTGTGTCAGTTTGGTGGAGAAAAAGGGGAAGGGGGACTAAAGGAATATGAAGCAACTCTAAAACAATAAAAATACAAGGCCACGTGAGACAGTAAATGTCCAGCGGTGAGTGAGGTTGACAAGCACCGCACATCCTAATGTCAGAAACGCAAAGGGCAAAATGAAACTACTCATCAGACCTGCGGTTTTCCTGCAGCTAAAAGTGGTCAGTTTGAATAATTATGATTCTCTGCATTGAATTAATCTGATAAACTGTTTATCTTAGGATTTTAATGTGTCCATAACACACTGTAAAAAAACACTGTAATACATAAACATTGCAAAAATAAAAAATAACAGATCAGATACAGAAGCATTTTAAATTAAAAAAAAAAACAGTGTTTTCAGCCTCATTCCTCCTTAATCCAGGGTCTTGATTTCCAGAAGCAACTATCTTAATAAATTATATTTTATATAATAATATGTTATACTGAAAATTATTGATATATCAATATACTATCAATATGTTATCAAATGTTTGATACATTACCAGCTCTTCACCCATGAAAGATGAATATTTAGCTAGGTGAAAATTGAGAACAAAAGTGTTTGGACTAATATGATATGTAAAATAGTGTTCATGGCAGAGCTAAGCAGTTTGTCAGGATTATAGCTCTTTCTTCATGGGTCCAAAGTCATGACCCTTGTTCCATTCAAAGGAAAATGATCAAGTTACCTAAACCCTCAGCCCAATGAATGATCATTTCTTTAAATCATTACCATCATGAAAGCATTGCAAAAGTTTTGGTAGTGGATGGTGGTGATTGTACCACAACATTGTCAACATAATTAATAGCACTGAATTATATATTTGAATGTGGTTAAAAAGTGAAAATTTAGGTTGTATTTATGTTACTAGAATACATTTTAAAGATCCTACTTCTGGCATCCAGGCAGGTCTGAACTTGTTCCATGAATTGATAGAACAGATCTGACGCAGGGTATTTATATGCATCTAAGGTTACTCTGAGGAGGAAAATGATCTTAAGAGAAAACGGAAGTAGATATTTACCTTTGCCTCATGGAAATGTGTGTTTCTTAAAAGAGAGAGAGAGAGAACATTAAATTAAAACATTAGGATGCAGAAAACACTGCTTTGAGAGTCCTCCAACAAAATGAAATAAGAAAGGGAGTGTCTTGAATGAGACATGATCTCGGACCTCTGCACAGTCGTGGCTCTCCGGTCAGGGCAGCCACTGTGGTGGTACCAATGAGTGACGATGCCTACTGGGAGGGCCTGTGGTAGAGGAGCAAGAGGCACTATGCAGTCTAGAGTTGGAGAACAGCACAAAATGCTGACATGACTTCTGGAGGTTATGGTGGACAACAGAGCCAGAGCATGTCAGCTAAACCAACTTGTTTGTGATCATATGTGAAAGGTACCCTGAGGGCTGCCAGATATACTTAGGAAAGGTTCATTTTTAGGAGGTTAACTAAATCTTGCAGAAGTAGGTGGAGTCAGGAGTCAGTGAAATTTTGATTGCTTATTTATTCAGTCAACCGTTATTTATTGAGAACTGGCTGTGTTCAAGGCATTGTGCTAGGGTGTGGTTAATGCTATTGAAAGTACTCCATCTGCACCCCCAGGTGATATGATCTAGGAAAATCCTGTTTGCAGCAAAATTTAGACTGCCTGTTCACATCAGTAAAATATAAAAATAAAATTGAAGAGGGAAATATATGACCAAAAGCATATGAAGAAATGCACATTTAACTGATAGCATATCAAGTTTTCTCTCATACATCAAAACTTTTAAGCACCAATAATATCAAGCACCAATAATATCAAGTGTTGACACGACACTTGTCAAGGGAAATATGTACTCTCATACAATATAGGTCTGTATACAGTGTAACTTTCTGAGGGTAGTTTGGCAATAAATATTAATATACCCATACTGATATCTCTATAGTTATAGAGATGAGGTAGAGATCGAGATCAAGATCGAGATAGAAATAGAAAGAGACAGAACCAGAAATTCTATTTCTGTGTCACTGAAAATATTTGTCTATGCTTACGAAAACACAATCACAAGACTTTGCTTTGCAGCAAATATTTATGATTAAAAATTAGTAACAACCAAAATGTTGCTCAGCAGAGAATGGCTAGTAAAATATGGCACATCCATAAAATGGAAAAGTATGCAACAATTTTTAAAGACAACATAATCTAAAATGCATTGATGTGAGGGGAGCAGATGTAGCTCAGTGGTTTGAGCTCCTGCTTCCCATGTACAAGGTCCCAAGTTCAATCCCCTGTACCTCCTAAAAAAAATAAAATAGAATAAAATGCATCGATGTGGAAAGAGCACACTGTTGCTTGTACAAAGTACACTTTCTACAGAGGGATTTCATATATGTCAGAGAGGAAGAGGGCATGGTGGTTAGAAGCACCAACCTAATAGAAATCCTGAGTTGGCCACTTGCTAACTGTGCAACCCTAGGAAAATCACTTAACCTCTCTGAGTTCTGATTTTTTTTCATAAGTAAAATGGGGGAACAAACAACACTTAAACTCACAGTGTTGTTGTGGGAATTAACTAAAGCATGGTTAGAGCTATAGGTCTAACTTAGCTCTAACTAAGTTTAGAGAAGTCCCTGACACATAATAAACATTTGAGAAATGTTATCTATCATAATTATTACTTTTTAAAATTCACAAACAAATTTAATAGTATTTTTGAGCACATACACATATACATATGCATATGAGCACACACATGGACATGCAGGGAAAATGGTCTGGAAGGATATAAACCAATGTAAAAAAGTATCAGTTCAGAGGGAATTTGGCTCAGCAATGAGTTGGGAATTTTGTCTTTATCAGTAATTTTAAATCACTTTACAATGGAAGACATTCTTTTTTTTAAAAAAATTTATTTATTATTATTATTTTTTACATATTCCCCCCTTTCTGGTTGTTCTTGCTGTGTTCATTTTTGCATTCTTCTGTGTCTGCTTTTTGTCTCCCCCCATCGTGGGGACACACTGAATCAGCTCACTGGTGAGCAGCGGCCTTGCCCACTCGCTGGCGGCTTGCCCCGCTGGCAGGCGACTCTGCTCTGCTCGCGGGCGGCTCTGTTCTGCTCATGGGCGACTCGCCTTGCCCGTGGCGGCTTTTTGCCCTGCCCACAGCGGCTTGCCCCCTCAAGGGGGTCTGCCCCGCTCGGAGAGGCCCCGGGAACCGAACCTGGAGCCTCCCATGTGGTGTACCGGCACCCTATCCACTGGGCTACAGCCGGCCCCGGAAGACATTCTTATACTGTTATGAATTTAAACACTAAACCAAATTGAAAAAAAATTACACACACAAAAAAATAAGCTAAACAAGAAGGAGAAGGGGAAAGAAAGTGAGAAAGAGGAAGAGAAGGAGTAAGAGTCAGAGCCCTGAGCAGAAAGCAATTGAGTATAACAGAATCTATGGCCAAAAACTGAGTGTATGTAGCTGGACTCAATAAAACACTGCCTACTATTACTTCTAGAATAATAGAAATAATGATTTCCAAATTAAAAAAAAAAAAAGCACAATGTCTATGCCCCAGGAATATCTCAGTGATTATCTAAAAACTTCCTTAAACCATTCAGAAGTAAGGGTGCTCTTATTCATAGACATATATGTTTTACTTCTTAGAAGCCCAGAAGCTAAAGCTAAAGGCATTTTGGTTTTACATGACTGCCTACCACCATTCCATACCCCTGTTCTAATGTTGTTTTTTTGTTTTGCCTACTTTCCTTTTCTTTTTGTGGAATGTTTTGAGCTTTGTAAAGCTCTGTGTAAATATTAAACATTAAACACTAATTATAAGCTTATAAACTTAGTTTCTATTGAAAGAGTGATAGTAATTCTGTGCTGTCAACTGAGGACTTGACAACAAAATGTCTCAGTGAAATAAGCCAAGCCTCTGTAAAGAAAAGCAGGTTTTAGTGCCAAGAAGCTAGCACTAACTGCCATCTCAGCCTCCACGGGGGCTCAGACAAGTTGCATAATAAGAACAGATAAATGGGATTTGAAAAATTTAGGAAAATGAAGTTTTTGAAAGAGTTGGAAGCAGAGTGCATGATTGAACGCTTTAACTTAGTCCATTCTGAGATGTACAGTGGAAGGACATAGGTGAGGCAGAGGGGCCGAGCGACTAAAAATCAATAAATTGACCTCTTAGCCTAGCACTCCCTTTTGCTCTGGCACTTGCACTGCCCAGGGTTACCCATTTTGTTCACAGCCTGCCTCCTGGCTGGCTCTGCCCTCCTCAGTGTCATGACCCACCATCTGAGAAATAAAACAATCCTGCCAACAAAAGACCCCTCTGTACCAATATATAGACGAAGGCAAGAACACAATTTGTTAATGAGTAGGCATTACAGATTTACATGCACGAAAATGTCTACAAAATCTGGGCAGAATTTCACACAAGTTTACCCAGAAAAGTAGAAGAGAGAACAATTAACATGTCTCATCATCCTGAGATCATCTCATATCTGCCTTGTGAGGAACTTCTAAATGAATCTTGACATAGTTCTGAGTGTCAGAAGGCCCATGACTTTGCACTGTAAAATCAAAAGCTGGGGCCTATACAAAAATAAGGACTATTATGTTTTCAAAGAGACACCTTAAGACGGAGAGGGCAGGGAGAGCCTGCTGACTCTTGTCCTCTTTATTAAACAGAGAAAGCTTATCTCACCTTACAACTTCACAGGTGGAGCATTTTGCTCTTACAACACAAAAGGGAAAAAAAATCTAGATTCTTGCACCAAAACCTTGAACGATTCACTCTGTGAGGCCTCTCTTGTCAAAATGCAGTTTCAGGACTTGGTCTGTAATAGCAAACAATATCTTACAGTTTGGGGTGATAAGATCAAAATGTCTTCTTTCTTTCTCTGGATTTGACTCAAGTGGACAAGGAAATGAAGTTGATATCAGGCTACATTGGAAAGTGAATCACCTGTTTTCAAGGTCAAACCCCTGACTCCAAAGAGGGCCAAAACATCCCATTTGCTGCATTTTGGGGTTGGGAAAGCTTGGGAGATTAGGATGGGTCCGGACTCCTCAGCTGTGAGCCTGCGGGGGGGACGTTTTCACTCCCTGCTCTACCTTCCACTGCTCAATTCTCCTCACTGGCCTGCCACCACCAAGCCCCCTTCCACTCCTCACTACTCAGATTCCCCACCCCTGTTAAGGAAAACCAGAGGTTTCAGGTTTTAGATGAAACACTCCTAAGAACAATCGTTAATAAAGCAGCTGATTCTTAGAGAATGTGCTAATAACACAGTCAATTTAACCCTGACATTCATAACCATTTTTTCAAATCCCCATTTACTAGGCAACAAAGCTCTGCTGCCCAGCCCTGAGGCCGGCCAGAGAAAGCAGCTCCCAAATATTTAAGGTTTAAAGTGAGGCTTCAAAGCCAAAGCCCCGCCCGTGCTTTGTCCACAACATCCTCCTGCCCGGACAATGCCAGCTTTTCGAGTACAAATGAGGTAGCCGTTTGCTCTGATCTGTTGGCCGTTTTTTTTTTTTTTTATCTCACTTTTCCCAACCCGGACAGCATTATCCTTTTCGATTCAGGGCAGACCCCTGACAACTGGACTTGTGACAAGCAGATTACAAAGCTGGTTTATCCAGGCATTGTGTTTCTGCAGCTCTTTCTGAAGCCTAAGCCTCGGCGGCAGCAGGGAGCACTAATTGCTCATTTGCGGCAGTGACCTTTTCAACTGGACAGCGCCTCTGCTCTGGTTCCGCGTTGATGTCTCTCTTCTTTAATTACAGTGCGCTGGCAGGGAAAGAAGCGCCCGGCGGCACTGAGTACAGTAGTATCTAGTGTCTAGCCTCGACTCACTCTGCTCCTCAAAGCAAAAACTGAGAAGCAATGGTGTCTATTCTTTTGACTCTCTTTTCACACTTGGATTCTAACAGGCATTCAAGCCACTGGGATCAGGAGTGCCCTACAAAATAATAGCAAGACATTTATATGGGAAGCACTCGTTTTCAATAGAAAACAGGACAAATTGCCATCAGGCAGCAGGTAGAAGAGATTCAGAGATACCAGTTTGATTATTTAAGCCTTAAGCCTTTTCATTTTGGTGGAGTCAGTATTAGTGGCTGCACCCTATTTGATAGCACCACAGCCAACGACTAGGTTTATCTGCTCACTGCTTATTGTGTTTGCAAATTCACGGTGATATTAATCTGATGCAAGCAAGACTCTACCTATAAAGTCCACAAAATTTTCCAGGTAGATTCATGGATTGTTGGCACTTTTACAAAGGACTTTGCAGGACCACAAGGAGCTTAACAAAGGGAAGGCGAGAAGTCTGAATGAAACATTAGTTGAAATGATCTCAGAATCTTGTTACATTGTCTGCAGGTTGGAAAAAATGGATGGAAGGAGACAATAGCAGTACAAGTCAGGGAAGAGGCAGCAAAACAAGGACTCTAATGTGTACTATCTGTCTCAATTCAGATATTCCAGTTACACTATCTGGTATGGAGAGCAGGCATCCAAAAACACACTGTCTGAGAGTGTGAGGGAGTGGAGAGGAGACCAGACCCTCTCTATGCCCACCATCCAACCAAACTTTGATGGAAAATCCGTGGAATCATTTATTGATGAAAGAAAATACACCAAGGGGAAAAATAAGAAAAGAGAGAATTCTAAAGGTGGAGTAAAGCAATAGTGGTAATGCTAAAAGTTTTATAACAGGACAGTTAAGTCTAGGTTACATTTCTCAATAGTCATATCCATTAATTTTGGTTCACTTTGTATATTTCATCAATAACTTGTTGCTAAACGCTGAAGCATCAAATCAATTAACCCCTGCTCTCTGCCTATGCATAGGCCATGTAGCTTCCCTACGCTTTATCAATTCCACTCTCTCAAAAGATATGAAAGCATTCACTCAAAGGTATAAATGTATAGGACACTGTGGGGCATTTTTTTATATAATTGGTGAGAGTCTGAGAAATTTATGACCATTGCAGAGGGGGTTGTAATTGATCCTGTGTCCCTACCTTAAAGAGCTACCCAAAGAAAAACAACAGAACTTGAGGAAGAAATTCTATAATGGAATAACTGCACTTTGAGGATGATAAACACTGGTGTTTCGTGGATTATGATTCTGCCTACACAGCTGGCACCAGCACTTCTCAGAGGAGGCTGCCGAGCCTCTGTTGGTCAGGGGAAGGAAGAAGAAGGAAGGAAAGGCTTTCTACAATTCAGGCCACAAATCGGAAACCTTGGTCTGGCTCTGGCCCTCACCAATGACCCTTCCCATGATTGTTCTTTTCTCTTTCTTCCATGGAAATACTATTTGAGTTCCAACTACTCCATTCATTGCAATTTTCACTTTATGCTGGGGTAAGTACGTAAGCAAAAAACCCCAGAGACTAAAGTAAAGGGTATTATTTTTAATTCCCTCCTTGGCCCTTCACACTGCTATCAACTAGCCAGAACCTGGTGATAGAATGAGGTCTTTAATAGACCTTTGGGGAGGAAATGAAAAACATATTTCCCTATGGAATCTTATGAATAAGCCAGTCAAATACATCCTCAGAGACAAATTGGTGCTACCACACACAATACCTAGTAATGCGATGATGCACTTATAAGAGAAATTGTGAAATTTCCATAGTTTTTCAAACAAGTCACCAAAATGCTTTCGAAATGCTTTCTGACTTGCTCTGCTAAACATTAATTTCTATTGTCTTTATTTAAAGGAGCATATTCTGTGGCCCATTCAGTCTAAAACCCCCCACTGACTTCAGAGGGAGAATTTCCTGAGTAAAGATGACAGGATACAATTCCACATAGGCTGAGTGACTGTCTGTCATTTTTATTACTTGGAGCTGAAAATGTTTCCAGCAGTACAGACCCCAAGGGACCACATGGTGCCTAAATTATCCATCTGTATTGCTGTTTGGATCTTTGTCTACCTGACTCCTCAGAGGACCAGATTTCACTCACTTGCTGTTGACCACAAAGGCATAACTTCTGGGTGTTACATTACTGACCAAGAAATGCATTTTCCATCTGCAAAAAGTATAAACACGGATGTTATATTCAGAATTTGAAGGAGCACTGGAGTCCAGGTTAGAGCTAGCTGATCTTTGCCAGAGCAAAGCATATATCTGGGCAACTAAAACTAAACTGAGAACTGGTCGATTGTGCAGTGAACGCCAAGATATTTTCTGTGTCTATCTCAATTATTGGTTGGTGAGTGGGGGGAAGAGAGAAAAAGGGAGGTGGGAGAGTAGGGGGGAAGTGGTGAACTTCAGTCATTCTGTTAATACTCTGGCTCCTTTCAAAATTATTTCACATTTAGATTTTGAGCAAACCCAGTACTCAGCATATGCTTGAATATTCCACACACAGTAATTTCTGAGGTGTTCTATACCACTTCCTAGAACTGGAGGAATAAAACGGGACTCAACAACTTTTGGTAACTGTGATTTTGGCTTCTTTCTTTATTGTCTCCTTACTGAGGAATTTGTAAAATTAGAGAAATGAATAAAACAATTTTATGAAACACCAAATTATTGCCTTTTTAAAAGAATTTTATGAAACACTAAATTATTGCCTTTTTTTAAGAGAGATAAAATGCAAAACTCACTTTGCTGCAGTCCTCTTTTAGGCAGGGTGGCTACCAAAAAGCCAACAGTAACATTTTCTTTTTCCTAACACTGATTTGGTTCTCCATCTTTATGTACTAACAGAAACATGACAGAGAAACAAATGTCCTTCTATTGTTTACATCTGAGGTTTACAGAGAGAGCAATCAGCAGATTTTCTGTAAGATCCATCTATCTGTCACTGTGTTTTATTGGCTACGGCTGCAGCTGAATCAAAGGGGAAAAGGGAAAGAAGTGAAAGTGACAAAGATGGTTATGAAAAAAAAGGAAAAAGGAGTGAATTTTCTGGAGTGTAAGAGTGGACCAAATACAGCTGTGAGCAATATTCCTCTGCTTTTATAAAGTGTGAGCATACGTCTTCACCACATGAGAAACAAATTAAGACCGCTAAGGATGAAAGAGATTTTGTTGTTATATCGGGATGGAATTCATGATGGTTTATCAGACACTTTATATTGTGCGTTAGTCAAACTGTGCTACATAGTAACTAGGTCAACACCAGCATTCATCTCCCATCTAAAAAAAAAAATAAGCTCCAATCACTTCTCTTGTCCACAGATCAAAGTCAAAACTCAAATTACGATTTAAGAACCTCCATAATCTGGGCCTATTGTTTCTCTGTATCCTGATTTCCCTTGCTCTCTATATGCTCCAATAAAAGTTGTTCCTGCACAAGTAATTTCCATTTTCTCTTCTGCCACTGTGCTCAAGCTGTTCCCCCTGACTTTAATGTTATTCTAACACCCTGATTCTACCATCTTTCACTTTTCTAAGTCTTTCCCTTCTTCAAAAATCTCCCTGGGAACCGGCTGTAGCTCAATTCTTAGGGCTCCGGTTTACCACATGGGAGGCCCCGGCAAACCCGGGGCCTCCTCGAGCAGGCAGACCGCCTCGAGAAGGCAAGCCGCCGTGGGCAAGGGCAAGCCGCCACGGGCAGGGCCGGCCACCGCACAGTGAGCTGACTCGGCGGAAAGCCGCAGCAGGGGGAAACAAGCAGACACGGGAGAACCCGAAATCAAACACAGCAAGAACAAGCAGAAAGGGGGGAATATGTAATATATAAAAAATAAATCTTTAAAAAAAAAGTCTTCCTGACCACTTTGACAACACCACTATGGCGACATTAATTATATCTTATATTTGGATATCACCACAGAGAACTGGCACCAAAACACAAAATGTTGTTATCCAGGAACCCACACAATATATGTAGCCAGTTACTTAGGGGCTTGAAAACCATTTTCTCTTATATTTCCTCTGGGTTAAGAATTTGACCACACAGATCTGGCTCAAGGTCTCTCCTTTGGCATATTTTGGACGGTGAAGGGCTGGGCTACCCAGGGATTGGCCAGGTGGCTTCCCTCTCTCCCTCCCTTTCTGTCATCTCTGTGCTCTCCCTATAAGTGCTTGTTTGGATGTCCTCACAGAATGATGTCCTCAGAGGAGCTGGAGTGCTTAAGCGGAAGCTGGGAGCTTACAGAGAGAGTATTCCAGCAAGCAAGGCAGAACTTAAATGGCCTTTTATGATTTACCCTTGGAATTTACATGGGCTCACTTCCACCATGCTCCATTGGTTGAAACAGTCACCCAGGCTTGCCCCATGCCAAGAGGGATATCCTTCATTAGGAGAATATCAAAGTCACAGTGTAGGAAAAGCTTGTGAGATGGGAAATGTTTTAGTGACCATCTTTAAAAATTAAAATCTGCCATAGAGTAGTTTTTTTTTTAAGAGGTAGAAAAGGAATTTCTGGATCCCCGTTTCTCAACCAGATAACAAATCACCGGATAGCTATTCAACTATTGTATTTGTAATGGTTTTTCTATAAGCTATGATTTTAAGAGTCATGTTTTTAATAATTTAAGCTTGCATGTTGTAAATTATTCTTTCTAAAAATACTAAAGTACGGTTAGTGATGAACAGAATAAGGCAAGTCCAAAGTCCAATTCTATACTTTACTATTATACATCTTACATTTGTGACAGAGTTATTGGGATAAGACAACACAACCAGCAAATAATCAAAGCACAAATGCAGCCCATTCTTTAAAACTCTAACCAATCTTAGACCAGGGGTGAAACAGTCAGTGAAGGCAGGGTCTTGGACTCTGCCACTTTCATCACTGTCTAGTTTGCTGTCAGCTGATAAACATGACCTAAAACAATGTTCCCTGGTGGTATATTTCACAGAGTTTAAACAGTAATATGGCCTTGAATCAGGTAATGGTGGTTCCAAAGTGTAATCCTTCATAACCCTATTGAAGTTGTTACTTATTTAGTCAGGTCCACAGTACCAAAAAACAAACAAACAAACAAACAAAAAAACCATGGTCCAGAAATCAAAAGGTACTTTCGAAATAACTCACATTGGTAACTTGGACTTCTCTAATGCTATAAATGGTATATATAGCCCACAGCTGGATTTCTAAGCAATTCTCCTTTCCTTTTCCAAGCACTTCTTTTACACTTTACAGCAATCCAGAATCCCTTGCCACCAAATTCTGAAAATCCTCCCGGCTCTAAAGGAGTCTATCTTATCTTCACACCCCCTTCCCCTTTCCTCCAAATTTGGCACCAAAACACTCCAGTAATGGCATATCCTTCCCCCACAGGCCAAAAACACCCAAGTGGACAAAAGCAGAAAAGTTCTTCAATATGAACACTCAATGTTAATTTTCTACCAAATCACGGTTTCAAGGTTAAGTGTGAAAGCAGTCTCCCTGTCACCATGGCATTTTCCACGATGAAGAAAGCATCCGTGATTCAAATCCGTAATGCCTAAGCATTGAGGGCAAGGGCTGCGCTTCTCAGGCTTAATGTGCTTACGAGTCACTTGGGGATTTTGAAGAGTCTGCTTCTTTGGGTCTCAGCTGGACCTAAGGCTCTGCATTTCTAAGCAACTCCCAGGTGATGGCAATGCTACTAGTCTGGGAACCACACTTGGAGTAACTAGGACCTCTTCTTTTCTTTTCTTTTTTTACAGTTCTTTGAGTTTTTAATTGAAGTTTATCATTCATATATTAACATACCCAAACAATAAGTGTATAGAAAAAGTTGTGAACTTACAAAATAAACATGCATAACATCATACAGGGCTCCCATACATCAGTCTACCACCAACACCTTGTACCGCTGTGAAGCAATTGTTACAAACTATGCAAGAGCATCGTCAAAATATTACTACTAACTATAGCTAATATTTTACATTTGGTAGTTTTCCCCCAACCCTGTATTATTATTATATACTTATTACAGTTCATGAGAGAATATTCTCATATTTGTTCTATTAACCATAGTCCTATCATCCACCACAAGATTCGTTGTGTTATACAGCCCCATGTGTTGTACAATCCATTCAATGTGTATACTCAGCGGCTCTCATTTTCATCACAGAGTTGTGCCATCCACACCTCAGTCAATTTTAGAATGTTTTCATTACTCCTTTAGAAAAACTCTCATACTCCCTTATAGTCCCATTGCTGTTCCTTAGAATTTATATATCTTCTTTGTGATTGCTGCCAAAGTATTACAATATTACTGTTAACTATCATCCCTAAATTATGTTAGTTGTTATTTTCCTGTGTATCATCATATTCTTAACACTTTGTAAAATAACATTCTTACACTTATACTATTAACCAAATCTTTTACCACCACCAAAATCACTGTTATACATTTCTTAAATTATTCTCTAGCTTCTTTTCAATTGAAGTTTGCATCCATAGACTACTCCTTTCAGCCACAATCACAGTTATAAATCAGCAGTGTTTTTTATATTCACTATAATGTATTGCCACCAACTCTATTCATTTCCACACTCTGTACAATAAATCTTATTAAAAATTCTGCATGCCTTAAGCATCAGCTCCCATTCTCAACCCACATTCTATCTCCTAGAAACCTACACTCTGGAGTTTACCTCCATGAGATTACTCATCATATTTAGTTCATATTAGTGAGACCATACAATATTATCCTTTTCTGTCTGGCTTATTTCACTCAACATAATGTCCTCAAGGTTCACCCATGTAGTCATATGCACCCCGATTTCATTTCTTCTTACAGCTGATTACTATTCCATCATATGCATATACCACCTTTTGTGTCACCATTGATGGACACTTGGGTTGTTTCCTTATTTCCACAATTGTGAATAATGTTGCTATGAACATCAGTGTACAAATGTCAGTTCCTGTCCTTGCTTTCAGCTCTTCTGAATGTATTCCTAGTAATGGGATTACGGGTCATACGGCAGTTCTATATTCAGCTTCCTGAGGAATTGCCAAACTGTCTTCCACAGAGGCTGCATCATTCTACATTCCCACCAAAAATGAAGGAGTTCTATTTCTCTGCATCCTCTCTAGCACTTATAGTTTTCTGTTTGTTTTTTTTTAAGTAATGGACATTCTGTAAGGTGAGTAATGATATCTCAGTGTAGTTTTGATCAGCATTTCCTTAATAGCTAATGACGTTGAACATTTTTTCATGTGCTTATTGGCCATTTGTATTTCCTCTTTGGAGAAATGTCTATTCAAGTCTTTTGCCCAGGTTTTAATTGAGTTGCTTGTCTTTTTATCATTGAGTTATATGATCTCTTTATATAGCATAGCCATCAAACCCTTATTGGATATGTGGTTTCTAAATATTTTCTCCCATTCAGTCGGCTGCCTTTTTACTTTCTTGACAACCTCTTTGGAAGCACAGAAGTGTTTCATTTTGAGGAGGTCCAAGGCCCTCTTTTTAAAAAATTATTGTTTTTGGTTATGTAGCTGCTTGTTTTGAATTCTTTCCAGTTTTCTGGAGATTTCGGAATGTATGAGGTAAACAAGGGAAGACAAGAAGGAAAATCCGGTGATCTCAGCCAGCATAAGCAAAGGCTAGGCAGCCAACAGGAGCGAAGGCCACGATAGGTCAGTGCCAGGCTGACGAGTGGCTGGTGGGTCTGAGGAGGCATCAGAGCGAATGTCCATGAAGCTCCAAACCCCAGCATTCCACTATATTCTCCTGGTTGTTCTGACACCTCTGGGAGGAGTCCCTCTGTGTGTTGTTAGTGAGCAGAATTTGGAGCAGCCAACTGAGAACAGGAACCAATCAGATGCTAAGAGGTTGGATAAAATGTGGACAAGTATATCTGAGAGGCAGGGAGTGAGGAGAGTAAAGGGGGTGACAGGACTGTCAAGGAGGGAAAGAAAAACACCCCTGAGTGAAACCTGAAAAATGCCAAAAACCAACTGCTTTGCTTTCGTAGGTTGGGTCAGGACAGGAATGCTGGTACATTTCTCTTTTTTGATTAGCTATAGCTAACATGGGACATGCATTTAAATCTTGGTGAGTTGTTTATATGTGCTCATTTAGGTTTTATTTCTAATCCCAGGTTAAGTAATTTCCTGTCTAAAATTGTATGTGAATTCTTCAGCTGTTTGTTAGTAAGGGCACGGGGATAAAGAAATTTTTGTTTTCAGAAACTTACTAGTACAATTGAGTTTTCATATTAAACAATGTGAGCCTTCTAAGGTGACTAAAGAAAAACCCACATATTCGCGATCAACCTCAAAAGGTGTTGAGATTTCTCAGTTTCTTTGTTTGAGCCTCAGAAAAACTCTATGGTTCCTAAGCCACTAGAGATGTAAACAAAAGAGAGCTGTTTAACACATTTCTTCTCTTCCACACCTTGGTTCCATCATTGTCTCCACTTGCCTTTCTGTGGAGGGATTAATGGATCTCAATAGAACCTTTGTGGAGGTGGCTCCTTGCTTGATTTGCCCTCTGTGTGTGGTTGTACAAGTGCTTTGACCGGATGACCCAGCATTGCTAGTAACAGACCCACTCCTAGAGCCCAGAAGACTGCCCCACTCTGCCTGGTTGATTAAGGTTAGTGGATATTAATGTTTTCGAGTTAAACCCTGATTCAATAACTTGTGGCTCAGAACTCACAATAAAATCATGGCAACAATTTATGAACAGTAAAACATTAATTCTTTCCACAAAGGGCCTGACAAGAACAAGCCTAATGGCAATAAAGGCCTGAAGTGTAGAAGCTGCCCTGCACCCGTCTCTCGTGCCTTCGTGGGAGCCGTGTCAGAGAATGCTGACAATTAACACTATTAAGACCAGACACAGGCATTCCTGCTAGATTGGATGATGGATTTTGATTTTCATTAATGAGCCAAGAGGTGAAAGAAGTTTTCATTTTAGATAGCTACTGTTAACTACTTTTCGAGGAATAAGCCTTTTCACAGTTTGATGGCTCCTCAGAAAATTGAACATAGAATGATCAGATGACTGGGCAATTCCACTTCTAAGGATATGCCCCAAAGAGTTGAAGCAGGGACTTGAACAGACGTTTGCACACTGATGTTCAAAGCAGCCTTATTCACAAGCACCAAAAGGTGGAAACAACGCAAGTGCCCATCAACCAATGAATGGATAAACAAAATGTGGGACATACATATAATGGAATATTGATCAGTCATAAAAAGGAATGAAGTTCTGACACATGTGACAACATGGATGAACCTTGAAGACTTCATGATGAGTGCATTCAATAACTGAATTATACACATTCAAATTGTTAAAATGGGGAATTTTGTGTTGTATATATGTTACCACAGTGAAAATTTTTTTAAAAAGAATGCTTTCTTAAAAAATTATTTTTAATTATGATTTTCCTCATTTATTTTCTTCTTTAAAAAAAAAATAACCTACTTCAAGTTAACTCAACTCCAGTTAGATGAAACACTTTATTTTTATTCATTAGGTAGTATCTGTATGATATCCATGCTTGCTATCACAGACATTTTGGCCATAATAAGATTTCACTTTGCACTAAAGATGACTTAAAAATATAACAGTGATTAAAAAAACTCAACTTGTAACAGGAGTGACTATTACTGCTGTGTGAACACTCAAAATATCTCCTTCTCCCTCCCTCTCTTCCTTCCTCACCCTACAACTGCCACATGGCTTTTAAAGGGCATGAATTTTTGCATCCTGGATTAGCTCCTGGGCCTTTTCTTGTTTGAGGAAGCCAGATAATAGGTGAAATGGAAAGAAAATGGAAACCACCCCTTCCTTACTCTGAGTGGGATTGATTCCCCCCACCCCCAACTCCAGGACCCTGATTGGTTTATCTCAAATAAAACACACACACACAACCTCCTCCCTCGTGTCTTTTGGCCATTATCATAACACAGTTTTTCTTTTCTTCATAGCAATGATTGCTATTATTATTTGTTTGTTTACAAGAAAAATCTATTCCCTGAAATCAGGGACATTGATGTCTTGTTGACTTCTGCACTCCAGCACCCAGAACAGCATCTAGCACATAGTATATAATCAATATTTCTATTAAAGTCATTTCCTGCCTTGCTCCACTCCGCCCACCCTCCACTCACTGTCCACAGACCCTTCTCAGCACAACAGTGTTCTTAGGCCACCTTGGTATCCAGTGTTTAGAACCTAGTGCTGGATGACTCATAAAGAAACTGGGCATTACTATGTCTCACTGTCCAGAGAGTGAGAAAAATGTTGGCAATTTTTAAATGTACCTGCTTCACTAATAATTTGGAGTTAACTACAACACTCATTGATTATAGAGCTGAATGAATGCATTAGTAGCTTCACACAAAATGTGAAAAGGAATTACAGACATACCTAGTTTTATTGTACTTTGCTGCATTGTCTTCACAGCTGTTGTGTTTTTACAAATTGAAGGTTTGTGGAAACCCTGTGTCAAGCAAGTCTATCAGTGTCTATCAGCACCATTTTTCCAACAGCCTGTGCTCACTTCGTGTCTCTGTGACACAGTTTGGTAATCCTTGCAATATTTCAAAGTTTTTCATTGTTGTTATATCTGTTATGGTGAGCTTTGATGTCACTATTGTAATTGTTTGGGAGTGCCATGAACCGCGCCCATATAAGACGGTGAGCTTAACTGATAAATGTCGTGTGTTTTCTGACTGCTCTATGGACTGTCTGTCCCCCTTCTCTCTCCCACTCCTTTCCCTCTCCTCAGGTCTCTCTATTCCCTGAGACACAAGGATATTGAAATGAGGCCAATTAATAACCCTACAATGGCCTCTAAGTGTTCGAGTAAAAAGAAGAATCACAAGTCTCTCACTTTAAAGCAAAAGCTGGAAATAATTAAGCTTAGTGAGGAAGGCACATTGAAAGCCAAGATAGGTTGAATGCTAGACCTCTTGCACCAAACATTTAGCTAAGCTGTGAATGCAAAGGGAAAGTTCTTGAAGGAAATTAAAGAGTTACTCTAGTGAACACACAAATAAGAAAGCAAAACAGCCTACTGTTTATATGGAGAAAGTTTGAGTGGTCTGGGTAGAAGATCAAGCCAGCCACAACATTCCCTTAAGCCAGAGCCTAATCCAGATCCAGGGCCTAACTCTCTTCAATCCTATGAAGGCTGAGAGAGGTAAGGAAGCCACAGAAGAAAAGTCTGAAGCCAGAAGAGATTGGTTGATGAGGTTTAAGGAAGTCATGCCTATAATACAAAAGTGCAAGGTGAAGCAGCAAGTGCTGAAATAAAAGCTGCAGCAAGTTATCCAGAAGATCTAGCTAAGATCATTGATGAAGGTGCCTATACTAAACAACTGATTTTCAACATAGATCAAACAGTCTTCTTTGGCAGAAGATGCCATCTAGCACTTTCATAGATAGAAGAAGTCAATGCCTGGCTTCAAGCCTTCATAGGACAGGCTGACTCTCTTATTAGGGGTTAATGCAGCTGGTGACTTTAAGTCAGTGTTCATTTACCATTCCCAAAACCCTAGGGCCTTAAGAATTATGCTAAATCTACTCTGCCTGTGCTCTAGAAATAGAAAAACAAAGCTTAAGTGACAGTAAATCTGTTTACAACTTGATTTGCTGAATATTTTAAGCCCACTTGAGACTTACTGCTCAGAAAAAAAAGATTCTCTCCAAAATATGACTGCTCATTGACAATGCACCTGGTCACTCAAGAGCTCTGATGGAGTGACACAATCAGATTAATGTTGTTTTCATGCCTGCTAACACAGCATCCATTCTGTAGCTCATGGATCAAGGAGTCATTTTGACTTCCAAGTCTTATTATTTAAGAAATACATTTAAAAAGGCTATAGCTGCCATATAGTGACTCCTCTGATGAATCTGGGCAAAGTAAATAGAAAACCTTTTGGAAAGGATTCACCATTCTAGATACCATTAAGGACATCCATGATTCATGAGAGGAGGTCAAATTATCAACATGAAAAGGAGTTTGGAAGAAGATGATTCCAACCTTCATGGATGACTTTGAGGAGTTCAAGACTTCAGTGACAGAAGTAACCGCAGATGTGATAAAAATGGCAAGAGAACTAGAATTATAGGTGGAGCCTGAAGATGTGACTGAATAGCCGCAATCTCACGATAAGGCTTTAACAGATGAGGAGTTGCTTCTATGGATGAGCAAAGGAAGTGGTTTCTTGAGATGGAATCTGCTCCAGGTGAAGATGCTGTGAACATTGCTGAAATTACAATGAAGAAATTAGAATCAACTTAGTAAATAAAACAGTGGCAAGGTTTGAGAGGATTGACTCTAATTTTGCAATAATTTCTGCTGTGGGTAAATGCTAACAAACAGCAGCGCATGCTACAGAGAAATTGTTCATGAAAGGAATAGTCAATAGATGCAGCAAACTTCATTGCTGTCTTATTTTAAGAGATTGCCACAGCCACCCCAGCCTTCAGCAACCACCACCTTAATCAGTCAGCGGCCATCAACATTGAGGCAAGACCCTCCACCAGCAAAAAGATTACAACTTGCTGAAGGCTCAGATGATGGTTAGCATTTTTTGCCAATAAAGTATTTTTAAATTAAAGTATGTACATTGTAGTTTTAGACATAATGGTATTGAACATTTATTATGCAACATTATAGTATAAATACAACTTTTATATGCACTGGGGAAACTAAGAAATTTCTTTGACTTGCTTTATTGCAATACTTGCTTTGTTGCTGTGGTCTGTTACCAATCCCACCACATCTCTGACGTATGCTTGTATATAAGATTATTAAGACATATCTGAAAATCATTTTTATTAAAACAAAATCTGGGGTCTTTTATTTTATTTTATTTTATTTTAAAGATTTATTTATTTTATTACATATCTCCCCTCCCCCCCGCTGCGGCAACGCGCCGAGACTGGTCACTGCGCAGGCGCGGCTTTCCCCGCTTGTGGGCGGCTTCTGCTTCCATTCACAGCCGACTTTCAGTTCGCGGGTGGCTGGCTGCGCTCCATTCGCGGGCGACCTGCCCTGCCTGTGGCGGCTTTTGCCTGTCCGTGGCAGCTTTTTGCCCTGCCCATGGCGGTTCTGGCCCTCCCATGGCGGCTTGCCATTCTCAAGGCAGTCTGCCCGCTAGGAGAGATCCCCGGGAACCGAACCCAGGGCCTCCCACGTGGTATGCTGATGCCCTATCCACTGGGCTATCCAGCCGGCCCCTGGGGTCTTTTATCTGAGAGGATTTTTTTTCTAGAGATTATATGTCTAAAGAAAAATGAATTTAAGTGACATTTATTCAGCTTTCCCTTTTCAAAGTATCATTTCATTTACCCTGAAAAATATCTAACATACTTAAAAGAAGTTCCAGAATATGATTTACCAAAAACTTGCATAGCCACAACTTAGATTAATAATTTTCTAAATTCTTCAGAACTTTTTAGTTAAAAGTAAAATAGGACATTTTCTTAATTTAATAAAAATATTTAAGCCACCAAAAATAATAGTTTGAATATCATTGTAAAACAACATTACAAAAGATTTTTGTTGAATGATTTTTAAGTGTCACTGAACCAATTGATGCAGGTTCCTTGCAAATAAAATAACAAGTAGAGGCAAAATCCTTTTATCTGAAATCCCACCTCTTCTAATTTTTTGTTAATTCTATTAAAATCATTGAGGTTAATATGTAGTTAGAAATTATATTTCCAGAAGGTAGATCTGAGGTTTTAGTAAATTTTGAAATAAAGATAAATTATTTCTTTTTTCCTAAAGTAAATGCTCATTCTCCTCTAAAATTCTATTCCTCCTGCTGACATGTCTCAGTAGTGGGTTGGTATGCCCTGTAGGAGTAAACTTTGGATTTCCTAATAAGGAGAGATATTTAAGTGGAAGTAAAAAGAGAATTTTAAAAATGGAAAGAGAGAGAATTGAAAACCATTACTTCCAACTGAAGAGCTAAGATAGTATAAACTTTTCATCATTTTCCTACTCCACCTTTGCAAATAAATATGTAATCAAATAATGACTTCTTGATGCTAGAAACAGGAAACACCTGATGTAAAAGTTTATTTACAAGACTATTTTTCCTATAAAATACATGGACAGAGGCATCAGGGAGGCTGTTGCCCAGAGCACCATTCTATACAAGGTACTTGAAAAGTGGTGGAAATGTCACAAGATGGAGAAACTGTTATTTACCAGGTCACTTCTTAGAGAGAGAGAAGTAATAAGGGTGGATGGAAGGAAAAGCTGGGGGTGACACTGAGACCCTGAGAAGCATTATTTGGGAGTGGGCCAGGCAGCTGCAGGCCTTGGTTCTTGGTTCTGCTGAGTGGAGTTGTTAAGTCAGGAAGTGTTGAATTGCTAGAGATTTGAAAGGAGACACTGCGGGTCACCCACCTTCCTCCTCCACCTTTCTCCTAAACAGAGCTCAAACTCTTCATAATAAGGATACAAATAGTTGTAGAATATGACTTGAAAAGCACCAAACTCTCAAGCTGCCAGGATGCCCACAGCCTCTGTCTGGCCCTGGTCACATCATTATGACGGTGAAGCTCTGTTGCTCTGCCATCTATCCATGGAAAGCGTCCTCTTTAGAGGTCTTTGCTCTTTCGGTACTCACTGTGGTAGGCTGTTAAGTGAATTTCCCATTCTTTGTAGATAAAAATGTTCATTAAAAAATATTTTTAGCATTTTGAACTGGTTGCTAACGGAGAGGTATTCTAACTGTTTCCTTCCCTACATCGCCATCTCATTTTTTCTCAGCCTCTTTCTCATAGCACAGTCGGTGCCCGGTGCAAGTCAATTACTGGATCTGGAGCGGCTTGCCCCCACCCTCACACCTCTTCCGCACCTGGCTTCCCCAACCCACAGTTCCCTTTGAGGATGCTTTCTGAGAATTTACTTTCATTAGCTCCTGGTTAAAAAAAAAAAATCATCCAAACATCAGCTCCAGAAAAAGAAGAGAAATGACTAAAGAAGATTGTAGTCTGAGAAACTGTAACCTACGAGGATGGCAGCAAAATGGGCTTGTGGTTTTGTTGCAATTCCATGACCATCTGAGAGCACTCTTGTCTGACCACTGGCATGTGATAATTCTGGGATTGGCCCTAATCCAAGCACAGTGGAAACTGGGGGGTTTTAATCAGCTGTTTCTGATTCTGTTTCCTCATGTGTGAATTGGACACAATGATAACAAATAGATTGGTATTGAAGGTTGAATGAGATCCCATGAAGTATCTTCTAAAGTATAAATTGTTGGCCATGGATTACTCCATTGTTGTTAAGCCCTTTTTTTTTTTTTTTTTTTTTTACTATTTTAGGTAAGATTACTATTTCTGAAAGAAGGTACTTTGCTAAGTCTTGTTTCTCTGTAAGGGTCTGTTTTTATGGCTACAAAGCCTAGGCGTCTGTTTGCTTGTTTGTTCAGTTTGGTGAGGGACATTATAAAAGCAAATATGTATGGATCATTGTAATCCTGAGTGTGTGACTAAGACTCAGGATGAGAATTTAGCCCTTGCCATCATTGCTACCCCAGTGGCATGTGGAGTGACTGTTGAAATTCTCAAAGGTGGAATCCATCTACAGGAGTGGCTCATGTCGTTTTTGCTTTCATTATGGGCTGTACCAGAATAGCATCAATTCAGCCAGCTCTTCAAAATTAAATTATTCAAAATGGGTTACAAGCTAAGAAATGAGATTAGGTTAACATTTTTTAGATCGCCTTCTTGATTTTAAGGAAAACATATGAGGTTCCATGATAAAATGACGTTATTAAAGGGTGACTCTGATATGATCAAACATTAAAATTACACATTTTATAACATTGTTATGTTTAGTCTTTAATCTATCCTGATGAGCTCATTGGTTCTAACAGTACAGCTTGCTGATATTTGTGAATTAGAGCTGGTCTTTTATTGATTCTAATTTTTTAGGTTAATAGTTTTTATGAGAGCTGATCACTTGATACATTGTGGAGATAAACCAATCTACTTGCTCTGCCATCCCAGACCAGTTACTCTTTATAAGTAATAATTTTTTCCTTAATTTTTCTACAAAATTATGTTAGAATTTTTGCTCTAACTGTGTATATATAACATGCATGTACATGGTCTTTTAATATAATGATTTAACATGAAAATGTATTTTCTTTCTGCCTTGGAAATAAATACCTTCTTCTTTGAAATGGTGACCTAAATGTTTATTATTCCTGTGGATTTCCTTCAGTTGGGCTGAGTGTATGTATTAATTAACCTCACTTGAATTATTTTATAAAAAAACAAAATCACAAAATAGTAAAGCACAATATTTCATTCCCATTGTTGAATGTCTGTCTTGTGATCATCATAAAACTTATTTAGAGTGAAAGAGACAGGGTGAAGATGCCCATTAGCCTATAATCACCAGGTGTGACCATATCTTAAATTCTTCAAGATACCATAGGTAGAGTGTTTGTAAATCAAATAAATGTATCATTCATTCTCTTGTAATGAGTCCAACATTATTTTCTACAGAATAACAAAGATTTATCTAAATATGAATAGAAACTTACAAAGGGTTTTCTAAAATGATCAGCCTCTCAGAATTTTGTGAGGCTACAAAACATAATTTGGCCCTGCTTTACTTAATGCCAGCCTCGTCTAGTTAATTTTGCCTCTGGCACCATGATTCATTTGGCCAAACACAAATATCATACAAAAAAATTATATGGAATATTTGTTATTGAAACTAGTCAAAATTTATTGAGGACCTACCATGTACAAGGCATTTAAGAAATATTATGAAATATAAAGCACCTTCTTCATAAAAGACCCCAGAATTCCCTGTGATTTCTCAACTGCTAAAAAAATTTAACACCCATGAAGTTTAACAAATAGTGAACTAAAGAGAAATGAAGATGCCAAGCATTTCTAGAGTCCCTTCCTCTCTGGGTAATTAGGTTTATGTCTCTGGTTTCTCTCACAAACCTGGGTACCAAGTCAACTAGTAGATGTAAGTTCTTGGATGCTGGACCCAGTGCCAAAGTGAACTTTCCCAGCAAAGCACTAGGATTCTGGAAAAGTATAAAACTGTTCTAACATCAAGGGAAGTAAACCTGAGGTGTGATGAGGTAAGGGATGGTGACAGGGCTTACACCGTCTACTGAGAAAACAGGCGCTTAAGAAACATGAGGTGTCACTTTTCACCTGACTGCAGGTTGTTTCAGTTGTCTATTTCCCATTGCTTCATCTAAAGTGTATTTCTAGCAGTCTTAACAACCACTGACATGGCACCATTCTTCAGGATGACATAATGGTAGAAGGGGAGGAGGGGAAGGGCTGGTGGGAAGGCAAACACCCTCCTGAAGTGACCGTTCCAGCTCCCTGCCCCTCCAGTGCCATGACGTGTGGGAGGGTAGGGAGTGGAATCCTGAGTAGAGGAGTAGGTTTACTTATTAAGGGGTCTGAAGAAGCAGAATAAGGATGTGATAAAGATTAGGCCACAATGACCTACTTTTAATGCTAACGATTAAAGCTCCTCAGTAGATTTTGAACACTGCACAGTAGAATGCTTTAGAACAAAGGGTGCGCAACGTGACGTCTTACACACGGAGAGGCATTTGAAGCTTAAAAAATACCCAAATATACAATGGCCTCTTGTTTAATTATAGTAATTATTCATCAGACTCCAGATGTTAAGGGAAAAAAACTTTATCTTTTTATGATTAGAAGCATGAATCCTTTCAAATGTGTGTGTCACTGAAATGGAATGCATCTAATCATCAACTTGCAGCTGAGAGAATGCCGAGTAAATAACTGAAACCAATCTAGATCTTTATTAAAAGAATTTGTTTCCAAATGAGAGAGAGAAATACCTCTTCAAGGATTCCATTCAGAAGAAATAAGCCCTTCATTTCAGCCCTACAAAAAAGTCAAAAGTACTTAGGGCATTCTGGCAGCATCAGGACTTACTTTACAATGTTCAATCAAATTCTTGTCCTAAAACCAGTGGTGACTATAGACTAATTGTAAGGCTGCTGAATTCTTTCAAAGGTGATTGAAAGGCCCAGAAATCCAGGCCCTGCTGGTTATGTATGCTGGGGGCAGGGGAGGGGGGGGAGTTTTCCCAGAAGACCAACAGTGGAATTCATATCCGAGGACCAGTTCCTTAGGCCCTAACAAACCCCCCTAAATTAAAGGGAATACAACAAACTTCTCTTTCTGCTGGAGTCCCAAGGATGGAATTGGACAATAATTACTGGGGTATGGGAGTCAGCTTCCAAAATAGTCCCCAACGCTTCTTACCTCCTGGCATTCACGCCCTCATGTAGTCCCTTTCTACACTGAATTGTGCTGAGCTGTGTAACCAAGAGGATACTGTGGAAATGATAGTTCGTGTCTTTCTGGGCTAGGACACAAATAGGTGCTGCTTCCTTGTTCTGTCTCTCTCTTGGATCCCTCGCTCTGAGGGAAGCCAGCCACAGGGTCAGCAGGCACTCAAGCTGCTCTGTGGAGAAGACCACGTGGTGAGGAACTAAGGCCCCCTGCCCACACCAGCACTAATTTGCCATGTAAGTGAGTCAGTCACCTGGGAAATGGATCCTCCAGCCCCAGTCAAGCCTTCAGATGACTGGAGCCATAGCTGACATCTTGACTCCAGCCTCCTGAGACATGTTGGGTTAGCATCACCCGGCTAAGCTACTCTCAGATTCCTGACCTGCAGAAACTGGGTTAGGTAATAAATGTTTATTTCTTTAAGCTGCCGAGTTTTTGGAGTAGTTTGTTACATAGCAATAGATAACTACTGCATGGGGTAATCATAAGCTGCTTGATGGGTCCTTCTACCTTGAAACCTCTCTATAAATAAAGCCACACGTGTCACTTTAGATCCAAGGAATTACATGCAGGGTGTGTGTGTGTGTGTGCGCGCGCACATTCACACCCATGTGTATTGAGGGAATCCATTCAGATATAAGTCTCTTTGTGGTATAGGACACTCCAAGCCCAGCCTGTTGCCTTTTCCTGTGACCCACAAATAAACCTTATACTTGAGACTAGATGTGTTACCCTGGCTTCGAGGATGGGATGAAAATGTGGACTGACGTGCTTCTCAGGGGAGCCTTGAGGTGAAACTCATCCCCTAGCAGATAGAAGTCTGAGGGCACTTCCTTCCTTCCCCTTTGGCACAGTCATATGTAAGCATCCACTGGAGACAGCCTGGCTAACCTACGTAAGCGCCCTGCTGCTGTATCCGTTCTCGGCAGGGATGGAGTGACATCCTTCCACTAGGGCATAAGAGGGGCACACGTAGACCATCTCAACTGCTTGGGCCGTGGATTCAGACCCCCTGGCCGTGGGGGACCGACGCCCAGCAGTGAAGCTGTCCTTCCTCTGTCTCTTCTCTGTGAGTAAATGTCTTTCTTTCCAGTGCCTACATGAGTTGTGCTTTTGCTGGTGACCTCAACCCCTACAAACAATGGAGTGGGGGGGGGGGCCCTAGCACTGCTGCTCCTGGCGGCAGCCATTGTTATGCTCTTTGCTGTTCTCCATGTGGTGAGACTCCTGCCCTGGCCGTGGTAATAGGCATCTCTCTTTCCCACCGACATTCTTCTACCGCATGACACAGAACAAAACACAACACAGGCTTCCCAGGACATGCCACTTTATCAATTTCATAGACTCCCACATTGGGATATATAGTTCATGTACTTTTTCTATCTGCATTTTTACTATAAGGAAAATAGTAGCTTCACAAATGATCAAATTCATCTTTAAGACATCTTTTAGATCATCACTATGCTCAAGGCAATGTGCCAAATGTCTAAGATATTCCTAGATCAGTGCACAGTCCCCATTTCCAAAGAACTTATCCTCGGGGGAAATACAAGTACACATGTGTCTGCAAAATTAAAATTAAAATTAAAATTCCATTAAATATATAATAAATATGTATAGAGCAGGGGTTCTTAACCTTTTTTGTTCCACGGACCCCTTTGCCAGTGAGTGAAAACCACAGACCCCTTACTAAGTCCACACTGTACTGTGTATTATTTAATAAATACATC
>PVKH010001926.1:0-28717 GCA_004027955.1 Chaetophractus vellerosus
CCAGAAGCCTCTGTGTTGTGCTTAGTTCACCCTCTCTCACCATGCCCCACTGATTGCAATCCTCTTTATTTCTCAAATTCCTTAGTGCTCTGTCGTCTCGCAGCATCTAGCTAATGTTCGGGCACAAAATGTGTGTTCATAATTCTCTTCTGAACATTTTCTTTAGGGCTAACTTTAAAATGTTGGAGGCTTTAAACAAAATTGACCTGATGAATAATTCCCCTAAATGCCTGTGTCTGTTTTGCAATAAATGCAATGTTTCTCATTTTCCTAAAAGAGAGAAGAAATAATTTATCTATGAAGAACATAAAAATTCCATCAAATAGTTAATTGCCTTTGGCCGTGTGTTGGAGTTGTCTCATCTATTCAATCAGGAGAAAAAAGATGGAAAGAAACGGTAAAAACAAGCATATTCAGAAATGGATGTAGCTCAAGCAGTTGGGTGCCTGCCTACCACATGGGAGGTCCTGGATTCTATTCCCAGTACCACCTAAAGAAGACAAGTAAGACAGCAGGCTGATGCGATGGGCTGGTGCAGCGAGTTGATGTAACGAGATGACGCAATGAAAAGACACAACGAGGAAACACAAAGAGACACAAGTGGGCAGCGGCTGTGGCTCAAGCCATTGGGCAACTCTCTCTCACATAGGAGGTCCCAGGTTTGGTTCCCAGTGCCCCCTAAAAAAGTAGAAGACAGGGGGCCGGCTGTAGCCCAGTGGATAGGGCGCCCGTTCACCACATGGGAGACCCCGGGTTCGGTTCCCGGGGGCCTCTTTGGGCGGGCAGACTGCGTTGATAAGAGCAAACCACCGTGGGCTGGGCAGAGCCACCGTGGCTAGGGCAAAAAAAGCTGCCACGGGCAGGGCAAGTCACCCGCGAATGGAGCAGAGCCACCTGCATGGTGACCTGACTTGCCGCATCGCCGCAGCGGGGGGGGAGACAGAGTAGACACAGAAGAACGCAAAAAAAAAAAAAATGAGCACAGCAAGAACAAGCAGAAAGGGGGGGATATGTAACAACAATAACAAAAAAAGAGTAGAAGACACACAACGAATGGACACAGAGAGCAGACATGGAGTGCAAATAAGGTGTGTGTGTGGGAAATAAATTTTTAAAAAAAGCATGCTCAGATTCCATGTGAATATTGTCATAATGAAGTCATAGCACACACACATATGTATAATTTTTACTTAAGTAGGACAGATTTCAATAAAGTTTTTGGTTTTATATTTTCAAGCATTCCTTTTAGATTTTCAATAAATATCTTTGACATGAACTAGTTGAAAGATTATAGATGAATAGCAGAAAATTCAAAACAAAGGATTAGTTCTATTTTGAGAGATTTAACCTATGAATTCATATTATAATTATTTTATAATTAGATACATACTTTCATACTTTATGGAAAGACAAAATAAATATTATGAAATGTGTGTGTGTGTGTGTGTACATGAAGGTTATTTAACTTTGGAAGAAACAGTAGCTTAAAGATGCTTTTAATTAGTGAGCATCAACTTAGTCAGGCCTTATCAAAGACTCTTGAAAATAGAAAGTGTAAATATAGGCCATATCAACTTCCTTTCAAAGTTTACCTTGAAACCCTGTAGAGATTGAAACTGTTGGCATGTTATCCCCATTCCCCCCTTTTGTTCTCCCCTAACTCTTCTTAACAGACTTCGCCAGAGGTATTGAAACTAACCAGAATCAGTTAGTGACATCTTTGCCTATCTGTAACTTTTGTAACTTTTCCATTTCTTCTTGTGCATGTTTTTCAGGGCTAACCAGTAAATTACAGCTCCCATCTCCTTCTGTTAATTCAAAAGAAACTTGCTACACTGCCAGGAAAAAAAATTTACCATTCCCCTCCCCGCCGCCCTGCCTTTTGCAGCACCTGCTCAAGTGGCTTATTACAATAAATAAATCTAGCTCAGTGGTTGAGCACCTGCATTGCATGTACAAGGTCCGGGGTTCATTCCCAGGTACCTCCTAAAAAAAGAAAAAAAAAAAAAGAAGGAAAAACCATGAAGCAGGTTAAGACCAACTCTAGCCAGTAGGGCATACACAGGAGAAACTCCTACCTAAAGTTACCTTTGCCTAATTATAATAGTACAAATCACACAAACCAGTCAGGCTAAGCTATTTTTGAACATGCATGGCATGAAGTAGCATGATTTGGAATTTAGCATGCTCTACTTAAGCCAGCCCCTTAACCCCTATTGCCTCACTTTATCCAAAACACTCCCCAGACCCATGCATCCCAAACTGCGTAAACGTCTCAAACCTCTTCAGCTCCCGGAGAAAGACCTGAGGTTTTTACCTCCTGTCTCCTTGAACTGCTCAGAAAAAAACTCCTTTCTCGAAATCCTGGTGTCATGGCTCTGACTTCTATGAGCATTTGGCAGCAAGCTCACTTTGGGTAAAAACAAGGTTAGTGTTTATTTAAAAGAATGAATGAATTATGTACATTAAGATATTTCATAAAATGGAAATGTGTTAACAATGCATTTAACTCTGATGTGCAATTATTTGGGAACTGGATTAATCCTCTAATTTTAAAGATAAAATATTTTTTTAAAAAGAAGGAATTTATATTCACTTCGGGTTACATTGTCTCTTGCTGCCCAGAATGTAAGGTCCTATAATACAGGTTTTCAAAAAACTGAATTAGTAAATTTTAAAATTTGTGCCTGCCCTATGGAAACTGTACTTGTTCTTCCTCTCTCTCTCTCTCTCTCTCTCCATATATATTTTATTATCATTCTGGTTTTGTAAGATCAAATACATATCTGATTATTTCCTCCCTCTAGCTCAAACCCTTCCAATGAGGCTCTCTATTTTAAAGATTGAATCCAAATTCCTCTGAACCCTTTCATAATCTGGAGTTTAGTAACCAACAGACTGTGTCTTTCATCTCTGGGGCCCACATTTCCTATGTTCTTACTCTTTTCTGGATAATTTCACCCTCCAGGTTTCAGCTTAAAGATAACTTCTGTGAAGCCATCCTTGACCCCAAGACTGGCATATTTACCCCTCCTATGTCTTCCTCTAGTCAACAGGTCCTCAGTAAATATTTATTTACAAATCAAGTGAATGTTTTTTTGATGCTACTGCTGAGATCTCTGTTTAAATAGGAAGTCTATTAATAAACCTAATTCATTAAAACATATATGCATACCTAAGAAAACGTAATAGAATAAATTTGTGCTTTTAGCTATGCAAGTTATATAAATAATGCAATAGCATACTTCTGTTGACTCATTAGTGAGAAGACTGGTCTCTATTAATGCTGGAAACTTAACATTTTAATAAGGATGAGAATTACAAACTACAAGCTCTACTGAATATGCCTGTAAATTCCTATGAGGGGATGATTCTAGCAATAATAAGAGAAATGGAAGAATGTACAACCTCAAAACACGTTGCTAATGCAAACGGAAGATCCATAGGATAGAGTGATATTTAGTGTATCTTGAAATCCCTGTTAAATGAGGAGACACCGTTTTTCCTGGGAACTTTCAAGCACAAGTAGTAAGGAGAATTAGCTTGAAATTCCCAGATACCTCGCTGCCACCAAAGTTTTACCATTCTAGTATAGACTAAAACGCAGTTGACTGTCATTCAGTACTATAAAAGTCTCTAATCTGGTCTTTTGTTTTGCTGCTTCATTCTTGTTTATATTTACTTTTTAAAACCTTCTTGTAAGCAATGAAAAATATGGTTGCTTCTTTTTTTTATGTTAATGCAAGAATTTCCCCATTTGCTACTTTGTTAACAGGACAATATATGCTTTATATGGAGCTCAATTAACCATTCTAAAAGAGTGGCCTCCTTTCCTGGTATCTGTACTTCTGTATCAGGCAATCTTTGGTTTGCTTTCAGAGCCATGGAGGCAAGCTTAATTCACCAAGATCAGGTTAGGAGTGCCTGATGATTTTGAGGTACATAGCTGCAAAATGTATTCCACTGAAGGCTGTGCTGGTGCTATGATGTTCCTGATTCCAAATAGTGTTAAAATCTGTTGGATATACATTCTTAAAGATACTTTCTACATGAATATCAAAGATAGTAATGACCTGGATATTATTTAATTAGTTTAATTAAATACTGACTCAAAGTATATTTTAATTTATATAACAATTAATTTTTTAAAAAAATTTCCTTCTGGGCTCACTCTATGCAATGGGGATGACTGTTTGCAGTAGTTCAGATTGTAACCAGTCATAAATTAATAAATATGTTTTAGCCCACTAAATTGTATTTTAGGCACTTACTAACCCTCAAATATATTATAATATAACTTGGTGTATGTTAAACTTTTAAAATAGCCTGAAGCTGAGATTGGTGGCTCACTGAGCTGTAGCCCAGAAGCCTTATTTTTTAATGCTGATGCCATGTTGATCTCTGGATTATATCCCCTTATCTTGTTTCACAACTCTGATGCCTGATATTCCTGTACGTAGCCCTCAATGTTTATTAATGAAATAACATGTATCAGCCCAGAGCTTACTAAACCAGTTCTAAACAAAGTTGATTCTCCTGACATTCCTAATAACCTAAACCTTAAACTTCAAATGAATTAAGCATGTAATCAATCCGCTCAAACTCAGAGATTAGACCATCTCTACTCTGTCACCTCAAACCGCCCACTCATCATGCTCAAAATGTCACTTTCTAGTCATGCAGCACATGAGTCAACATGATGTCCATCTGCCATGTTCCCCACTATTGCCCTGTTATTTTTGCTTTCAGCCGTCACAACAATCCCACCTCCCTTTTTGTTCAATCCCATAAAACCCTAAGCACTTCCAACTCAAGGAGATAGATTTGCAGCCTACATTTCTGTTTTCATGAGGCTAGCCTTTGCTGAATAAACTCTCTCTCCTCAAATTCCTGGTGTCACTTAATTGGCTTTTCTGTGCACATCGGGTAAGGACACACTTTTGAGTTATGGCAAAATCCATGGCTTGTCCAGGACTCTCCTGGTTTAGCTTGTTGACCTAGAAGAATTATTTATAGCTTTCCCTCACATCCAAGTGTCACTGTCGGGTAAATCCTAAAGCCACCATTATAATGCATATAGATTTTCCCCCTTCCTCCCAAATATCAGATTGCCTTGAAGTTAGTTGCTTCCAATGGTACAGTAAAAAAATAGAAGGTTATTAATTACTTGTCCTAAAGACCTTGGGTTTTTCCTGTATACCAAATTTGTATTGATTAAAATCCCATTTCCAGCTAAATGTTTTGCCCTGGTTGGTGTTATACCAGCTCACGTAGACCCTTCTGAGAAGTTACACAACCCTAGCACACTCATGGCCAGAGTGGAGTGGCAGTGACATGTTGTTTCATGACCCTTATTAAATAATTATCAAGGAAGACGCATATATTGTATTACATGAGGTATAAGAATAAACTCAGAATAGACTTGGGCTCTCAGAAGCATATTCAGATGAATTTTTTTGGTCAGAGAGATGTTAAGGTAAATTTTATTTGTCAAAAGCATGTTCAAGTGAATTGTACTAGTTACCTTCACATTGACTATTGTGGAGTAATGGCTCATGTGATACGGTTTGTTGGTGATTCTGACAGTGTTTCTTTTTGAAAAGTCAGAGAAATTTTATTTTTTCTAATTAATTAAATTACTGTCATCTGCTCATGGGCCTATTCTGATTTGAGTGATTCTCAGGAAGCCTGTAGTTGTAGGCAAAGCTTGTGCATTTTCATGTAATAGTTATCAAAAAAGCCACTGACATCTGAAATTCCATATTTGGAGAGGTAAGCTTTTGGCATTATGCAAAGGCAACAGACTAGAAGGCAAAGGTCAGCCAGTAAATACATGTTATTTAGTTTTTTTGCAATGTTAGAGATAAAAAAAAATCTAACCATCCTTAAATAATGTGAAAATGTGCATGGCAATCTTGATTCCTGGTCTTTTGAAAAAATCACAAGCTCTCTGAATACTAGTCGGCATCCCACCTGGCTATAAGGGGCTGGATGAGAGCAGATGCTGTGCTTTCATCTTTCCATCTTTCTAAAATCAAAGTCTCTCACTCTGATTTAACCTCTGCTTTCCTTGCATCTTTATAGCAGTGTCTTTTCCTGTTGGCATTTGTATTTTGAAAAATCCTCTACCAGGCTGCATTTCTAGCTGAAGCATAAGCAAACCAGCAAGGAATTGCTCATTAATCCTTAAAAGGATTGCAAAGGATTTATCGATTTTTGAAGTCTGACTTCGATAAAAGAGCGGTAGAATGGCTCTAGGGAACTAACGTCATAATGAGAGAAGAGGCTGTCCCCTGAGGGGATCAGAGAATCTTTAGAGTAACTATAGCGTTGGAAGAGGTTTGGTGGTGAGGTGAGCATTAGTTGAACTTTAAGATCACATTCAACTTAGAATAAAGTATGTGTAATAATTTGGTTTCCTGACTTGTCACTCCATCACCACCAAGGTTGATTTTTCCAGGGCTGGCTGACTGAGCAGACGCCCTTCACCGTTCAATGTGCATTGGGATACGTCATTTCTGAAGAAGAAATCCTGTCCAGATAGGACAAGACCACGGACAAGACCCCTATAAGTCACAAAGAAGAGTTACATTCCCCAGATAGAAACTCCAAACGCCCACAATTCCTTCTTCATATAATTCTAACATTTTATATGTATAAATATATATATATATATATTTAAAGTGTGTGTTTTCCTCTTTTGATCTTTTAGATGCTGATACAGCAAAATCATTAGAATTACTTTTAAGAAATTTTGTTTTCTGGGAAAAACATTTCTCTCTAAGTAAGAGAGCATAACTTTTAGGAAAGAGAATATATACCCTCAATTTAATATAATGATTTGCTATAATACATTTATTTTATTAAAAATAAACTTTTGCTTTCAATAAAGCAAAATTTATAGAGATAAAGCATAATTTACCTTCTATTAGTAAAACTAAGGATCTTAAATTTGACACAATGAATTAAAATACCGATAGGAGTTGTAAGAAGGTAAGTCAATCATTCTTAAATTATAATGTATGTAAGGTATTCCTTGGAAGTGACCTGAGCATATTACCTTTGTTGCAGCATCAAAGCAGATAAATCCTGTGCTGAAGTCAATGGTGAGTCCCATTAGATGACTTTCAAGCACACATGCATATGTCTTGCACTAGACAGAACAGAAAACACTGTGACTTTTCATGTCATTGGTCCACTATTGATAATAATAGCCAACAGTTATCAAGCATTGTGTGACAGTTTCTATAATAAGTACTGCATACAATAGTATTTTAATACTGACTACAATTGTATAAGGTAGACAGTCTTATCACCATTTTAATGTTAATAAAATAGAAGGTGAGTGTGTTTTTTTAACCTGACAAAAGATACACAGGGCTGTCTCCAGCTTGCCCTTTGCACCCATTTTTCCTTGTAACATGCTCTCTGCCGGTACTGTACTTGCAAGCCAAACCACTATAAAATATTGTAGGTGGAGGCAAGACTATATTAAGTTGTCATATGCCATAGCTAAATGTCACCACATTTTCATTAAACCGAAGAGAATTATTGAAGAATAAAGTCTTACTCAAATTCCTGACATATAATATTAAAAAATATACTTTCTATAACTGATAAGTTTCATGGGTATTATTAAAAGAAAACTATCAGGCACACAAACAGCGATGCAGTCATCAAATCTAAATTATATGAGAAATATCTTGACATTTAGAGTCTCTGCATGTCTTAGTTTCCATAAGGTGCAAACTATTTCCCAAAGATATTTTACCCCTTGCCTATTTATTTGTGTAAACCTCCTGATTATTTGAAACATCAACAATGTAATGACTTTTACATTACTATCAGATTATATTTTTACCTATGTAAATATTTTGGAGAGACTAATAAAATATGGATACTGAAATATTAAGAAGAGATTAAAATACATGTGGCCTAAAACCTTGGCATTTTTATTCATTATGGTGATTATTACATACATTTATTTGAATTTAATTGCAACCTACAGAAGGCTACTCAACTAATGAAAAATACTTGTATCATTCACATTCAAGGTGAAAGAAAGAGGAATGGAGGGAGGGAGGGAAGGAGGAAGGAAAAAAGGAAGGAAGGAAGGAAGGAAGGAAGGAAGGAAGGAAGGAAGGAAGGAAGGAAGGAAGGAAGGAAGGAAGGGAGGGAGGGAGGGAAACCTAACTCAGATTTTCAATACCAATCTTTATTTCATTATATTTATAATTCTGTATATAAAATGCATTATATAAATCACTTTCTGAATATAATCATGACTAAATGCATCAAATTTGACATTAAAAAACATATATAATAATGTGTTTAAGCCTAATTTGCAAAGGAAAAATTATAGCCCTGTAAAATTATCTGATTTGGAGTTAAAATTTCCAAAAAGCAGTTAGAGAACATGCTTAATGTGCAATAACAGTTCATTTCTTGGGTCTAGCTGCACTTTATTTAATACTTACACACCTTACATACTTACATCCACCTGTTATTACTACCTCAAAACAGCTATCAACATTAAGGAATGTTCAAAGTTATATCATTTATTACCTGTTTAGATACAATTATATGCTATTTTCAAGTACTGTCATTTTTAAAAAGTGAGATGAAAGCACCTTCATATTGTGCATCATAATTTATAAAATTAAGTTCAGCATTGCAAATTAAATTGTCTCAATAATTGTTAAATTGACACAGATGGTTATGTTGTATATTGAGACCTACTGAAGTTTAATTACTGCACAGTATTTGAAGATAGATCAAATGGAGAGTACTTATTTTAATGTGCTCATTTGGTTGACAAATATTCATAGCCAAGGAAAACACCTGTTAAATGAGTTCAAAATATTACCAAGAAAATGAAATCAATTTAAAAAGTGATATAATGCATCCTTAAAAGTCCTATTTTTAAAGATATATATTAATTCAAACTGAATTAGTGGAAGTTCAGAAAAATATTGACTGCTCTTACCAGTATTATTCATTGATTCTGAGAACATTGTTAAAAATAGGAAAAATTTTGGCACTAAAAAATACAGTAATTAAGTAAGCCTTTTACTAATGCTTTGAATACTAGGGAGATGTAAAATTTTAGTTATGTAAATTGTCATCATCCTGTTTCAATATCCACTACATTTTCCAAATAAGCAGTTAATTTAAATGACAAAGTGGATGGATGATTTTATAAATATATGCTCTTCATGAATCATTATTAAAATTAATATGTAGATACATAAAATAGAAATATATATGTAAATAATAGGAAAACAATATGAAAATAGGGGAACAGATTAGGAGCTTGAAAAGTTTTGTGCGCAGCCCCATTAGTGAAAACCAACTTCAAAATTAAAATTAATTTTATTTATTAATCTCTTAATTGCATTAGTCAATTTTTTGTTTCTTCCTTTATGTATATTTTTACAATAGGACATATGTTCTTCTTTATTTGATTTCTTTACCAAATGTAATGGCATTGGAAATATTGCAAATATTGAAGAAAAGCATAATGTTTTTCACATAATTATAGTCAAAATCTTGTATTTTGGAAAGACACTAACAAAGTATGCAGCCCTTAATTACTGAACTCTAATAGAGAGAAAAGGGGAAATGATAAAATCTATTAAACAATCAACAGCTAAAAGGGCATTAATATTTCACTGCTCACTCTCATTATGCAATCAGAATATGGTATCTTTATTGTAAATAGAAGAAAGAGTCCGAAGTTCTGCATTACTCAAGATATCAGCTTGAAGAATGTGAAGCTCAGATTCAAAGAATACTATTAAAATTCAGAGAAACCACATAATTTATTTCTAACTCATGAAAAGTTAAATTGGGACCAACATGTAAAAATTGTCATGTATTTGTTTCCAAGTGAACAGAAAAGTTCTAGGGGAAATGATAATTAGAAAAAAACAAAAACCAATAATTTAAGGAGCAAAACATCAACTTCCATTCAGTTCAATTATATTTTAATACTTGAAAATGGTCTTAGATATCTACTCTTGGAAGAAAACAGTATTTAAGATATTGTTCGTGTTTCTATTTTTGGTATTAGGTGGTCATGTTTATAGAACAGGAAATGGCCTTGGAAACAAGTAGTTAAAACTACAGCATTTCTTTTATTGGATACATATTTGAGCATATTCTAATTAAAATTAGAAATATATTTTGGTGAATGGTGGAAAATAGCCTAGAAAGGTCAAACCGTGGAAGAGTTAAAATTTAATTCAGAACTGTGGTATTATTCACTTTGTAACAATGGCTAATTGTCTAATGTATTTTTAAAAGAAGTTAAGATTAACAGAATGATATTTTATGTTAATTTGAATTTAAATGAAAACCGAAGGTGAGTGGTCATCCATCTCCTGGGAAAGTCGCAGATGCTAAAACTTCACAGAAGCTCACCTGTATCCGTTCCACTTCTAGGAAGGCTGCTGTTTGGAAAGCTCTCTCCCACTGTGCCAGGTCACTCTCTAACTCCACGGAGAAGTAGAGGTCCTCGCCGGTCTCGGACTGCACGGTGAAGCAGTGTTTCCGCCGGTCCAGCAGGTCACTGTCCTGATGAAAACCTGGAGTTACACAGTCTGGTATTTTCATATTGCTAGCATGACCATGCCTTAACGCAGCGTTGACCGATTCACGGTGGAGATGCCACCTTCAAAAAAAGAACTCTCTGTGATAACACTGAGCCTTTATTCAAAATGGTTAAATCTAATCTATGACTAACACTTTTCTCCTCTGTGTTCACATTAAATACCATAGAAATTGGAATTTCTGGATTCAACCCTTATTAGAAACAACTACTAAATCATTTAACACGTGAGACTCAGTTTATTAATCTATACTAGGGAATATTATAGAATCTCTTTGCTTCCTTCCAGAATTGCTGTGAGGATGGAAATAAATGATGCATGTGAAAGTGTTTGCAAATTTTAGTGCTGTATAAGCACCCTATATTTTATTGAGTTGAATTTTGCAACTCTGAAAGGATAATGGAAATATTTATCTGTTAGAAACCAAAATATTAGTCTAAAATTAGCATTAAAATTTTTTTAAGAATACATATTAACCTCACATACTTAATGCTCTTTCATTGAATCAAAAAGGCTCTAAATGACGGGCAATTTCTTGGTCTTACAAGAAGTTTTTAGATAAAGTGTTCAGAAATCTACTTGTATTCCAATTTCAGATGTGTTAAAACTTGAAAAAAATGCAGTTAAGAATTGATGAAATAGGATAATCCCATGCAATGTAATGAAAATTGCCCAGAGGTTAATTGCTGGTGTCTTGAATCATTTCCTTACACATAAATTTATCACTCTCAAATACGCAGAATGTCAGAAGGAATATGCTAATTTGGCAGGTGCTTTTGAAATGATTATTTTATCAATAAATCCTTGTTTTCTACTTGGATACTTAAAAGTGCTGGAGGAGGGTCTAATGAAAGTCAGTCACTTGTAGTGTTGTAGAGCATATCTCCATTATTTGCTGTCAGTAGATGCTCAGAAAGCTAAGAGGGGGATCCATTCACTGTTTTTATTCATTTCCTTACTCTGTCTTAAGGGGAAAAATGAAAATATAACATTTTTGTGAATATGGTATAATGATAAGCAGATTGTAAAATTTTTTAGTAATTTTAAGCTTAGACTGTCTAGGGAGGGCTACAATTACAGATATTAAATAAATAACTGTGCCAGTAATTTGTTACTACAAATTATGACAAGTGCCATTAAGAAAAACAAGAGTGTAGTATTATATCAAAATAGATTGGGAAGCCAGGGAAAGGTCCTCTTAGGAATTGAATTTTAAACAGTTGGCTGAATAAGCTAAAAAGTAGAGAACAAGTGTTTCTTTCCAGTGAGATAGTATTGTACTGGCAAAGACCTGAAGCAAGAGAATATGTGGTACGTTCCAGAAATCCCAATTAAAAGAAGAGAGAGATGAGGTGAGTCTGGAGAAATAGATGGGGCTATGGTCAAGTGACAAATTTTAGATTTCAACATAAGTGTAATGAGAAGCCACTTATGAAACTTTTTAGTAAATATCTGTTCTGATTTTATTGCAGATATTTCAAAATCTATATTAGTCTTTTAATTTGATAACACTGGCACAAAAATCATAATTAAACATTGCAGAGTTTCCAAAAAACATGGCAATTTGGTAGTCTACTAAACTGATCTTAACTTTCCTTACAATACACAAATTTAATCCCATTACAAGCCAGAAAATTTCATTATTTTCCTTCTCTTAATTTGCAGGTTGAAAGAGATTCTTAAAATTATCTTCATTTAATATTGGCTGTTCTGTTGGCAAAATTTACTCATTTACTCTTCTAAAACTCAATTTAGCTCCTCTTCTGCTACCCAACATTGAAGAGGATTCTGTAACAACTCTTCAAATATAATTTCAACACCTACCATCCATGTAGTCATTGATAATTGTTACTTTTATGGTATTTCTTTACACTGCCTCACAGTTTAGTGAGAGACATATGTGAAAAAAAAATCAAAATGCCAATGCTATAAAGCTAATGTGCCAAGGAAACAGAAAAAAGAGCAATAAATCATCCTTGAGAGAAAGTGGGAAAGAGAACAGTTTATTCTAGGAAGGACATAGGCTCTCAGGCAACAACAATCAACCACAAATGGCTATTGTGTGAGGAGATAAAGTGGGAAAGATAACTGGAAACAAGCCTCAAAGAACCCTGCTCATCATGGTGAGGTTTTCTCACCAATGCACCTGCCATGGAAAATCACAGAAGAATCTGAGGTCAGAAAGAGGCAAGACCCACTGTGTGCCTTAGAGAGAGAAAGCAGATGAGTGGGGAGAAGGAGGTATAGGGGGAAATGCAGACTGCACTTCGGGACCCTTCTTCAGAAGTTTAGTGCAAGTTGATTATAGCCCACACATTTTAAAATTCTGATGTCCACATAATCATCCAAAATAACTGCTCAGGCTTCTCTAGTTGGATTTTATACCATGAGGCTTTCCTGAAGCCAATTTTCCTGCTCAAGCCATCTTAAAAGATTGAGCTTCCTTTTCTTCTCTTCAAGTTGTTGGCAGTAAATTATCAAGATGCATATAAGTAATAATGTATTTACTGATTGAACAACTGGAAAATAAGATGAAGAAATAGGGAGTGCTCTTGCCTGAAAGTGTTAATAGCATATATGAGTATTTATGCATGTATATCACATACGTATTAATGAGAGTATGGATATAAATTAAATATAAAAATAAATTCACTCTCTCTACTCCCCCCTCTCTCTCTCTCTCACTCTCTCTCCCACTCTCTCACATACACATGCTGAGGTATGGTGCTAAGAACCCAAATTTTAATGTCAGGCTGCTTTCTAGGTCTGAATCTCAGCAATCCTGTTTATTAGTAGGTTAACTGGACTAAACCTTGGTAACATGCTTATCTTCTCTATACTTCCTTCAATCGTCTGTAAAAGGTAAATAATGAATTGATCTGATATTGGTGATTCAATAAGATAATATATATAAATCTCAGCATAGACTCTGGCACATAATAGTTCTTGATAAAGTTTATATTCAAATATGTATCCTGCAGTCTCTGCTTCTTTAACTTGTCCTCCTTACACATTTGTTTACTTTTTTTCAGAGTGTGAGTTTCCCCCCAGTAGAATTAATAGCTTTCAGAATATGTTCCCCTCATTGGAGAGAATCATTAAATAATAGTTATAAGTAATAATAAAATAATAATAGTTTTCCCAAACTTCTCTTGTGCATTTATTTCAGTTATCACTTCTTCAGAAGTGTCCCCTCTTTTATTAGTTTATTCTGAGTCCCCTGGACAATTTCTGTGGATCAGTAACTAAATGCTGTCCTTCTTGGGTTGCCTCTCAGATTTATAAAGAGAGGTTACATGGCAACAACGTATTATAAATATGTTTACAAGTAACACATATGACTTCTAAAGTATTCAGAGACCAATGGGCATATACAAAATGTATTTTTAATTAAAAATAAACCTTGGATTTGGAATAGTTATCAAACGTGAAGATAGCACCAACTGCAAATTTTCCATTTTGCTTAAAACTAAAGGTAGGAACAGTTGACAAAATTGAATCAACTAATATGTTGGTGATTTTTGGTGAAAAGGGTAAAACAGAATAGGAAGGACTCTTCAGCTACAAATAATGTTTTTATTTTTCGCAACTCTTCTAATAGTTAAAACAGAAAGACAAAAGCAGGAAAAATTGGAATTTGCCACCTAATTTAAAATGACACTTCCAGGAATGATCAAGTCTCTTTAAAGACCTATTAAATCTACCTCAAGTCTTATACTAAAAAAGATAGTTTAAATCACATATTCCAATAATATTTTTCATTTTTATGAAAATATCGTTCTTGACATGACTATGTAGTGAAATGCTGATTTAGGAAATCAAAATGTTTTCAGGTATAATTTCTGTTATTAGACTTTAGGAAAGAGAAAGGTGAAAAATTAACTGAAAATATTATAAGCATGATTCTATACACCTTGGAAAGAAAATATTTGTAATTAGTCAAGCCAATATGACTAATGTCAACAGATGTATGTTTCAAGTTATACTATATTAATAATTACATGATCTCAAATGTCCTTTGTGCTATGGAGTCACACATCAAAGTTTAGGAAAATTTTAAAATATTTTCAGTTTTAAGACTATAAAAGATCACCAAGACATTAAAATTACTTTTCTAGTAGTGTCACCTATTTTCTGCCAGATTAATTATATTCAATATGGTCTCACCTTTAAATTATTGCTCATATCTCATGATCTAAAAAGCAGAAAAAAAAACTCTTCTGAAAAAAAGTAATTTAAGTGACTCTTTACAATTATTAAGTTGAAATAAATTTTAAATTAATTTAAAATTAATCCCAAGACATGTGTGATATTAAAAATATGAATTAAAATGAAACAAAGGAAACAGTCCATATATGAAAGTCAATTCATATTGTCTTATTCTAGAAATGAAGGAATACAACCTTAAATTTCCTTCTTCTTCTAATAAGACTATAATCTCTGCTATGAACTGACATAATAGTAAACTTCAGGGTATACATACCCTTCAAATGGTGTCTCCAATTTAATCTTTATTATAATCCATGAATATGGGTGATAATCTCTGAGGAGAGAAACCAGTCTCAGCCATGTTGGTCTTTTCCCCATTTAGAGGTGGATGTCATAGGAACGAAGCATATCAGTTTGGGTTCAAACAGCTTCCATTTGAATGCCACACATATACACAGACAGATGGCCACACAAAGATTCAAACACATACACACCTATCTCCATATTCCAGTGTAATGCTGCCCTGGTGATAATAAAAGAGTCAGGAGGGCGCCATCTTCTAACAAAATCAGCTAAAGTGAAAGAGGCACATGCTTGCCAGAATTGTGTATTATGACGGCAAGTCTGACTCTTTGTTCTGACATTCTTTAGAGATTGTGTGCCTGCTGTATGTGTGTGTATCCGTGCAGGTGTGTGAATTCTTTCCAAGCTTACAAGAATTGCATAAATGTGAACTCTGGGCTTTATTGATGTTTATTTATTATTGTGTTAATAAAAACATTTTCTATTAGAAGACCACCACAAGATAATATAAAACTCTTTTGCAGTTACTATCTCATTCAATTTTCATTCTGTATTTGAGAAACTGCAGACTTAGAAAGGTCATATGACTTAAGTTTACATAGGAAAGCTTCAAAGATTCTAAAATTTACAGGTAAAATAAGAGTTTTAAAAATGTAACCACCTTCCATAAATTTTTCTGATGACCGTTCTTAGGGCAAATGTTTTAAGATTGGAATTCTTAGATTCAGAATTCTGAGGGAGGAAAAGTGGCTTAGCTAAGGCAGGTGTGGGATAGCAGGGGCATGGCAGTTTAAAATGGCAGCATTCTTTCTAATAGTGTCCTTTGTGGCACTTGATTCTTCCTGATTTAAGAAACTACATATTAGGTGACTTCTGGGGCCATAGCCGAGTTATGTTTTCCATAACTCTGATAGGCAGGGACTATGCTGACCCAATAGCTGCCTGTCCTTTCAATATAGCTCTGTGTTTAGAGTACCCATGATTCTCTTCCATAGACAGATCCACATATTGTAACTTCAGCTCATTCACTGACTTTATGTTTGTTACATTTATCTTTCTACAGGACTTAGGCAAGTGAAGCATAACTTAAATAAGAAGACCTCTAGTTTCCTGATGCTGATGTATCATGGTATAGGGAAGAATTCTGTATTTCTTCAAAGATAAAATTGTGTGTTTGTTTTAATATGGTAATATTAAAGAAAAAGAACAGATGGAGTGGAAACAGAATATGATTAACAAGAGCAACTTCTTGTTGTTGTATTTGATATGCATTCTTGATTTCTTGTTTAATATATTTAAAATAGTTTTTATTATTATTTTGATTGATATGAAAAATGAATTTTCCCTAAGACATTAACATTGAAACAAATAGAACTTTACCACCATAAATTAGAGTTACTGGAACCAAAAAAAAAAGAAACAAGCAAGAGATAAAACAAAACATTGAGATTAATTCTCATAATATATGTAAAATGGATGACTTTTCAAAATTGCCTATTGAGATTAACAGTTTTAATTAATAGTTATAAGGTTCGTCTTCTAGATTTCAATTATACTATTATACTTTTGAGAACAATGAAGGCATACTAAAAAAATCCTCAAATTCAATCTATGATAACCCATTTGCAGAGAATATGGTTTTCCAGAGAAATGGTAGTCCTGGGAAAGACAATTTGCTTCTTTGGTGTTACAATAGTGTATGATCGGGTTATAGCCAGTAAGAGGAGTGGTTTGACCCTGCTTTCAAGAAATTGTTCAAATAATCCCATATTCAGATATTTCCAAAGAATAAAGTTCTAATTCTTTATCCCCAAATCTTGGCATTTGAACATTCTTCAATTTACTCACGTTCATTTTGAAAACAAAATCCCTTATGCAGCACATTATACTAAATGTTTCTTTATCCTTTTTTCAGTTGTGATTAAAAAAACAGGTGGTCACCACTCCTTAGAAAGTAACCTTTTATATCCTTGATGACAATTATCAAGTCACCTCTCATGTTTCTTCTTATAAAACCAAATAGAGCAAATTATAGTTCCTTTCCTCATAGGTGCCATGTTTTAGCAATTTAATTATCTTTGTACCTCTCCACTGCAACCTGGCCATTTTTTTCCTAATCCCTCAAGTAGTAAAAGCCATAAACTAGCCAGAATGAATCCATATGGATCTGAACAACAGGGGATATAAAGGGAATTACTCGTGTCACCTCCAAATTGCACTTCTATTTATATACCCTAGTATCCTGTGTTAGTGATATACCTGGGAGATATAAAAAGTACAGGTCATGGTGGGAAATGTTATTGGGCTGGAAAACTCCCTCATAAAACAGACATGTCAAGCTGCACGTTTCGTCAGACGAAGGGGATGTTCTGGATTGAACTGTTCAATTAATGCTCATTAATATAGATGATATGATTGTTGGCTAGACTTCTGAGTCCTTTTCTGAAGGAAGATTTAGGATTAAAAGGAATGCAATTTCCACCCCAGGCCCATTAAATAATGTCATTTTGTCCCTATTTTTACTTCTTTTAAAGTTGTTTTCATATATACCCACAAATACCTCAGTGAGCACCTTACTCTTGGCTTGTTGGTGCTACTCAGTCAATGTTTACTAGAAAATATTGCATGTCTGCTGTATGCCAGACACTTCCGTTACAGTGACATACCAGGGAGCAAAACATGACATCCCTAACTCCTGGAGCTTTGGTGTGAGTGAAGAGGCAGACCATACCCGAACAAGAGAAAACATAATCATAATATGCCAGATGGTGATAAAGCCAGGTAAGAGTTTGGGGATTTCTAGCCTCTAAAGGTATTGCCATTGTTAGAGGTTGGTCAGGGAAAGCCTCTTTAAGGAGGAAATATTTGAGGAGTAGACCACATAAGATATTTGAGAAAGATGACAATAGGGTTCAAAGACCCTGGGGGATAGCAGGATAAGATGAGTTAGGGCAGGCAGTAGGAGATGAGAGAAGAGAGCAGGAGGGTGGAGGAAGGTGGTATGATAGAGACCTTTTAAGGGCGGTATTGTATTGTAGACTTTGGATATTACTTTGATTCAGATTGGAAGCTAATAGGAGGCAAAGGTTAAAGCAGAGCTAGATGATGATTCTATTGACCTAATACAGGTGAGACACAAAGGAGAAGGTGAGAGGTGGCAGGTTTGGGATAAATTTTGCTCATGAATAAGAAAAGGGGGCGTGAAATAAAAGAGACTTCAGAAGTGATGCCAAGGTCTTTGCCTTAAGCAAATGAAAAGCTAGAATGGTCTTTAAAAGAGGTGTGGGAGGGCAGGTTAAGTTTGAGATACTTATTTGGCAACCTGGTGGAGGTGCCCAGAAGGCAGTAAATACCTTAGATTGGAATGCAGGGGAGAGGTCTGAATAAGTCTGCACTCATTACCATATAAATGGTATTTAAAATGATGCACTTGCCAACTGGTTGGGAATACTTAAACCTTGAGCTAAAACAGGTATCTATTGGTATTACAGAATCACATTTGGTCTGAGTAATATTTGGTCCTCCTCCTTTCTCATTTCTCTACATAATAGTACGATCATCAAAAACATATTTCAAGAATAAATTTCCTTTCACACATCCCAAAATAGTATTATTATCAACTTTTCATGTTTCTGTTAAACAGAAAACATGCTTATGCTTATGTATGTGCTATGTATAAGTATACCTAATGCATTATTTAAAATGATATAGGGGCTGGCTCGATAGCCCAGTGGATAGGGCACCAGTATACCACATGGGAGGCCCCGGGTTCGGTTCCCGGGGACCTCTCCTAGTGGGCAGACCGCCTTGAGAATGGCAAGCCACCATGGGCGGGCCAGAGCCGCCGTGGGCAGGGCAAAAAGCTGCCATGGACAGGGCAAAAGCTGCCATGGGCAGGGCAGGTCGCCTGTGAATGGAGTGCAGCCAGCCACCCGCGAACTGAGAGTCAGCCGTGAATGGAAGCAGAAGCCGCCCACAAGCGGGGAAAGCCGCGCCTATGCAGTGACCAGTCTTGGTGCGTCGCCGCAGCGGGGGAGAAGGGGAGATATGTAATAAAATAAATAAATCTTAAAAAAATAAAAATAAAAAAAATAAAATGATATAGAATACTTCTGCATACATATATCCATATACATATATACTAATGAAAAATATATTTCCATCTACATAATTTTGTTGGGAAAATAGAAGTAATGAAAATAATTGTGCATGGTATAACTCACAGCCATCATTTACATCTGGAATAAAACACATATCTCTCTCTTTTTGTTTACAAATCTTTTTCATTCCTGATATTAAAAAAACAACCCGCCTTATGATGTGCATTGCCTCAGTTTGTTTCAACAATAACAAACTAATTGTATGCACTGTACAAACTGAGTAACTCTAGTTTTATGTAAATACAGGGCATACAGGCATTCTTCTATCCAAAATAACTATTTCTGAGCATTTATTTCTCCAGAGGAACTGAAGTATGGGGGGAGAAAGCAATCCAAAGGAAATGAATTTTATTTATGTAATTCCATTAAGATAGTGCTCTTACATTACTGTCCTCTCCCGAGGAATCTTCTGATGAAGGGAAAATGTAGCCAGCCGGCCATCTGCCTACAGGTCATTCAAGGTCAGTGGAGCTGAGTTGGAGCTGCGAGCACAGGTTTGGCTCTGGACTCACCTTCTATTTTGTTTCTATAGCCCTGATGCTTCCCTTGTCCTCAGGGAACCAGGATGCTGTTTTAGAGGGTGAGGATTCCAAATAGGGCTGGCCAATAAAAGCAGACAAAGGGAAAATGTGGCTCCAAAACCTTTGGCAGAAATGCTGGGAAGAGCCACTGCCATTGTGTAAGTGTATTCTAGTTGGCAGAGCTCTGTCCTCATACATTTCTGTGACATAAGATGAAATTCTCTCAAAAAAAAAAAAGTATTTTGAGAATTGTTTCTAGAAAGGGCAACACTTCATAATCCCATGAGAAAAACTGAGTATTACTTTTAGTGTTTTGGTACCATTATGTAATTTTCTACTGTATACATCAATCAAATACTGCTTTATGAGGCTTTTATCTGTAAGTCAAGATGCTAGAACCCATATGGAGTGCTTTATAAAAACCAAGATTCCTGACAAGATTTGCAAATTCCTTATGAGACCATCTATGATGATTCATTTCATTGGTCAACTTGGCTGGGTTACAGTGTCCAGTTCTTTGATCAAGTACTAGCCTGATTGTTACTGTTAGGGAATTTCATGGTTTTAAACCATCAGTCAGTTGATTGCATCTATGGCTGATCACATCTTCAACCAGCAAAGGAGATTGCCTTCGGCAATGAGAGAAGTTTCATCTGATCAGGTGAGGGTCTTTAAAGGGAGAACTGAAAGTTTCAGCAGTCACAAGGAAGAATTTTCATCTGCATTTCAGCAGACCAGTCTCTCCTGTGGAATTCATCAAAAACCTTCATCTGAATTCCCAACATGTGGCTTTCCTGGGGAATTCAACGTCAAGGAGTTCACAACTTGGATCCTGCAGCCTAACTATGAAGTTTGTATTCACCAAAACCCAGGGTTGTGTAAGCCAATTCCTATAATAAATTTCTTAATATATTTCCTGTTTTTCTGAAGAAGCCTGGATAATACACCATCAATAGGCAAATATTCCTTGACTCATCCTGTCTGAAATTTTATATTAAGAAAGACTTTAATATGAGATCTGCCTGTATTTCTGAGTCCCTTTTTGAAGAGACTATATGCACTGCCTGCTTCCTATCCTTAGCCTTCTTTCTCACTGGTATAAACTGTAAGTAGATGGATCAACAAGTGTAGGAATTGCAAAGGATGGAGTTGGTTGTTATCCTCAAAAGAAGCCTCACAATTGAGGGCAGTGGAGAAAGAGTGGAGAAAGAGCAGTGCCCTGGAAGTCAACAGACCATGGTCATAAGTCCATCTCTGCTGGTGACTCCCCATGCGAAAAAAGTAAATAAATAAATCAAAAAGGCCCAGGGAATGCTAATGAAGCTCTCCAATGCCAAAGAGAGGAATCTATATATGACTTAGTATAGCAGATGGTTGCTGAGAAATACCCTACATTGAGTAATAGCCTTATCCCTGACACACTCTTAATTTCTCCTTCTGTAATTTGCATGGTTGCAATGGAACTTATATCACGACCTGAGAAAAGTAGCATTGAAGAGTTACTGAGATAATCAGGTCCAAGCTCCTTGCCAAAGAAATGAGGCCAGTCTCTGAATTCCTATCACTTGTTGAAAAGACTATCCTCTGTTTGCAAGGATGGAAGGGGCAGCATCTCAAATACGGGCCTGTACTCATGAAAAACAATGCTGGGTCTTTACATATGTCAGAAAGTCAACCATTCATAAAATGGGTATGGGGAATACATAAAAAATAAAAGAAACCCCTTGGTGCACATTTGAACACAATCTCTGATGCGAAGTCAGGGTAACTTACATTTCAAGAACAATTTAGGCAAACAGATGTGGCGCAATCGATTGGGCTCCCATCTACCATATGGGAGACCTGGGGTTCGATTCCCAACCTCCTGGTGAAGGCAAGCTGGCCCGCGCCTGCGGAGAGCTGACGGGTCAAACCCGCAGATGGCGCAGCAAGATGACGCAACAAAGGGAGACAAGCAGACACCGAAGAACGCACAGCGAATGGACACAGAGAGCAGATAGCGAGTGCAAGCGGCAAGCAGGGGGAATAAATTTAAAAAAAGAACAATTTAGACACACAAACCGCTAACATTTATTTAATGCTTTCTAAGTGCACTGTTCTAAGGACACTTATGCACACCCAAAACCCTATAAGGTTGATATAATGAAACTTCCTGATTTAAAAATGATAACAGAAGTCAAAGATGATTAAATAATGTGCTGGTAATGATTAGAGCCAGAATTCAAGACAGATAATATGACACTGGTCCATATAAGTTACATGTCACTACTCCTTCTTTCAAACAACTAATTTAGTAATCTATGTTAATCTGACAATATATAAACAAAACAATATTTAGTACATAGTGACCAACTGAAGTATGAATGAACTTAAGGAAAAAAAAACTTAAAGTATCAAAATTATCTCTGGAAATAAATAATAACCATAAATGTATTTCTTACAGTAACCTTTCTTCTTTTCAATCCCATTAGCCATTGTGCAAAGTAAAAAAAAAAAAGATATATGAGTAGAATGAATACGTTTTATAGTAATGCTAAAGCAAAGCTGAGTATTATTCCACATTTTGATGAAACAAAAAATATACTAGGGGCCGGCTGTATAGCCCAGTGGATAAGGGCACCGGTACACCACATGGGAGGCCCCAGGTTCCCGGGGACTTCTCCGAGCGGGCAGACAGCCTTGAGAAAGGCAAGCCGCTGTGGGCGGGGCAAAGCCGCTGTGGGCAAGGCAAAAAGCTGCCACGTGCAGGGCGGAACCACCATGGGCATGGCAAGTCACCCGTGAAACACGGAGCTGCCGCCCGCGAATCACAGAGCCGAGCAGCCCGCAAAACACGGAGCTCTGCTGCCCGCAAAACATGGAGCGGAGCCACCTGTGAAACGGAATGGAGCCACCCACGAGCGGGGTGAGCTGCCTGCGCGGAGGGCCGACTCGGCGTGTCGCCGCAAAGACGGGAGTAGACAAGAAGCAGACATAGAAGAACACAGAAGAATGGACACACAACAAGAGCAAGCAGAAGAGGGGGGGATATGTAACAATAAATAAATAAATAAATAAAAATAAAAATAAAAATAAACTTAAAAAAATATACTAAAAAATTAATTATTTCAAAACCTTATAACATATATCCAAAACAAAAGCACATGTGCACACACATCAATATTTACATTTATATCTATGTATTATATTTCCTTAGAAAGGAAAATCTTCCACAGGTCTTTCTCAGCACTCTTGGTCACAACAAATTGGAAACTTACAAAGAATTTTCTCAATAGGTAGTTTTTAAAAGTTATGAACAAGGTTGATTTTGACAAGAGCTACCCAGGGATGAGCATAATCCCAAAGTGAATATTTGATGCTCCTAATTTGAAAACTGATTTAGAAAAATGTGCATTAATTAAAATATTTCAGAACTTAAATGAAGACCCTTTTATGTATAATAATTTTAAAGTTGCCAAGCTGAGGGGGAAAAAAACATTGGACACAATTTAAATTTAGTAAGTCAGATTCATGTACCTCTTGAAAACCAAAAACCTTGACTCCCTCCAAAGTGCATTTCTAGCAGTTTAAATATATTGGCACATTGAATGTAAACAGCATAGTCCTATAACAGGACACTCTTAAGGACAGAGCAGCTTGCTTCCTGAAGGTTGTTATGTGTTCCTTCCACACAGCAGCTGAGTACTTGTCATCTAGTAACTCTCTAATCTTCACTATGTCTACTTTTATAAAGAGGGATGGTGAGCACTTGACCTTTTCAATTCAACTCTTGCAAATATATAAAGGGTGACAAGAGGTAGAGTGCTCAATGCATGCTGCTGAGTTTCTATAAGAAATCATAGTAATCAGAGAAGTTGACACCATTGTAAATAAAATAATAACAGCAAAAATTATGAAACAATGTTATTTTTCATTGCAAAATAGTGCATAGTGCAAAAACATTATGAAGAATGATATGATGTCATGGGAAACATATATTATACATTATTTATGCTACTGTATCATAAAAAAAAGATATTATAAACCAATATCAAGGGTATTCCAAGAATTTTCTGCAACTCTCCTTAATGGATGATGCCCTCAGAAGCACAACTGGGCATGACTCTTGTTTAGTTTAATATTAACACTGTTTTTTCACTTAAAAAAAAAAACTGGTAAGATAAAGTTTTAATATCAGAGAATTCTAAGACTGTATACTAAGTTAAATTTGTAAGCCAGAAAATTTGTGAAAATTTGATGCTTTGTTCACAACTGGAAGGCACAATGCAGTGCAAATAGTATCACTTAAAGAAAAATAAAATAGGAATGATAACAGAAATGTGTGTCACTACCTAATGGCAAACCAAACTGACCAGAAACCTCCAGTCTGAAAAAAAGACAAAGCAAGAAAAGAGCGTTCAAAGATGATGCATTCGAAGTTTCAAGAGCATGAATAGGTGAAATAAACATTTTGAAAACCGAGCTTTAATTAGTGAATTAATATCCTGGGCTTTGAAAGAGGTCTTGGGCAAATATAAAGTACTTTTATATAACCAATAGTAAATTTATGGAACTCACTGAAAGAGAGGGTGCATGCTAAAATATGAATACATTCAGCATGAGTTATTACATTAACAAAAATAAAAGATAAAAATCATGCTTTTATCAATGATGGTTATTGTGTTTTATAAGACAAGAAGTTGGGTCTGAGTTTGCTGGGATTTTCATTATGGAAGGCTATCTAACTTCCCACCCAGATGTGTTCTAGGACATAACACAGACAGAACTTGGCTGGATGAACCCTGAACTCACTCAAAGCAGGAGCAGTCCAAAATTAGTCTATAGCCTGTGAAGACTCCTAAAAACCACCAAGGAACATTGCAGAATTATTAGAAGAAAAAAACCCAAAAACATGTTTTAAGAGGCTTGAATTTTAGGAACGATTAAACATTTTATGACAAGTTCATTCAAAAGTGATAGTTTTAAACTTTTAAAATTATTTAATGATATGTAAAGCAGTCGATAATTTTAAATAGTAGTCATTCTGAAAATGAAATCTGGTTGAAATATGTTCAGAAAATGCAGAAAACATCCTTTTGACTAAGATGGTCTCACTAAGAAGGAACTTTTCTTTGTAAGTAAAGTGGCAACTTCACAATCATTTCCACTAATATGTGTCATTGACATAAACTGCTACTATTAAAATAGATCCATGCATATATTGCAGTCTTCTGGAAGGATTTTTGCCTGCAACAAAAATGTAACATTTGCCTATCAGTGACACCAATGAACTCTGATATATCCCATTTATTGCTTTACACATTGAATTTTCTGTATGTTTAATTGAATATTGTTGTGTATTTATTTATTTTTGCTTTCATTTTAAACCAACTTGCAAAAAATATACTCTTTCTTTAATTGTGGAATATTTCTTTTCTATTCAAAAATCTAGTATTTCTTTTATTCCATTTGCTTGTTCCATAGGCCTCTTTATTTAGCAAGTTCTAAAATGCAATGTTTTTCAAAAACAATCGACTTGGAGAAACTTTTCAAGAGAATTACAGGAGTTTTTTTCCTAAAACCTTTTAAGGATAAATTGTCTTGTAATACCTCACTCCTCTTCCACTACCCCCATACCTTAGTGTGTTTCCTGCAAACAAGGAAATTGGGATGTCCCCCTACATAATAACTACAGCACAACCATCAAAACAAGGGATTTACCATTGCAGACTACTAACATCTCATCCTCAAACTGCTGGGGATTCATCAGTTCAGAAACATATGTTGCATTGTCACTCCCTTTCAGTCTCTCTGGAAGGAAAGAGTGCCCTGGTCATTCCTTAATTTTCGTCACCCAACACAACTTAAGGTTACAAGGCAGTTCTGGGTACAATGTGCCTCACTGGGGTTTGTCTGACAGTTCTTAACTAGGATAGAATAGATTAATTTAGATCACATTAGATTGATACAATTAGGTTAAATTGGGCTTCCCCATGATTAGATTAGATGAGACTCTCTTTCTTCACAGGTAGCTGCAGGTTGTATGGCTCTAGCAGATATGCCACCTACATGATTTTCCTCCAACCGTGATATTCTACAGATGACACTCTATCAGATGACACACTCGAGTTTGCTTTGGCCATTAATAGCATGTTCATTTCAAGAGCTTGTTAAGGTAGTATGGCAACCTTGTATTCTGTGAGCCTTCCTTGCTCACGTCGTTTTGTTCCCTGAAAATGATTCTGGAACAATATTATTGTGACTGCAATAATCACTATGTATCAGTAATTTGAATTCAGGACAAGTACCACTAGTCTGAAATCCATGTTCTAACAATTAAAATGAAAAATTCACTCTATAGTCCAAAGACTCTCTAACACCTTAAGTTTCTATTACATGCATCAGTAGGCATGACTATATGTTGTTGGAAAGCTGGAATTTAAGGTTAAGGTCTGGACAGGGCTATGTTAATTTTGGAGTCATGAGAGTAGAATTACTGGAGCCTTTGTCAATGTAAGAGTGCATAAGATCCATTATAGAATGAGAGGAGTTGGCCATCGTTGGTGTTCATCTATCAACATAGGTCTGTCCATGTGTATTTATAGTGTGGAGAGATTTTGTCAGTTTGCTTCTGAACATATACTCACTCCTCATGTCAAACACTAAACCTCAACCCACCCATGACACATGTGCATCTGTTTAAACTTTTCTAAAAAAATTATTAATTTTATTTATACACACCGCAAATCTACCAAACATATATTCTGCACCCCCATCCCCTGGTAATCCACTTTTTGTCTCTGTGAATATGCTCTTTCTAGGCATCTCTTATAAGGGATATCGTATAATATTTGTCCTTATGTGTCTTGCATATTTCACTGAGCATAAAGATTTCAAGGCTCATCTATACTGTATCATTTCTCAGAGTTTCATTCGTAGTTATGCCCAAACAATATTCCATTGTGTGTATGTACCACATTTTGTTTAACCATTCATTTGTTGATCTACACTTGGGTTGTTTCTACCTTTTGGATATTGTGAATAATGCTGCCATAAACATTTGTGTAAAAGTACCCGTTTGAGACTCTGTTTTCACTTTCTTTGGGTATATACCTTGTGATGGTTTAAAGCTGTATGTATCTCAGAAAAACATGTTCTTAAAGTTAATCCATTCCTCTGGGTGTGAACTCATTGTAAGTAGGACCTTTTGATGAGGTTATTTCTGTTAAGGCATGGCCCACCTAATCAGTAGAGGTCCAAATCCTATTACTGGAGTCATTTATAACAGAATAAAATTCAAAGAAAGAAAGCCACAGGAAACAAGAAGCTGAAAAGGAACTGAGAAAGGAAGAAAGAGACCAAGAGATGCTGCCATGTGCTTTGCCACATGACAGTGGAACCAAGAATGACTGGCATACAGCCCCAGAATGCCACAGACTTTGGGGGAGAAAGCATCTCTTTGATGATGCCTTGAGTTGGACATTTTCTCATCCTCAAAACCATGAGCAAATATTTTCCCATTGTTTAAGCTGAACCTTTTCATGATATTTGCTTGAGAAGCCTGAAAAACTAAAACATACGTAGAAGTGGAATTGCCAGGTAATATGGTAGTGCTATACTTAACCTGTTGAGGAAATACCATATTGCTTTCCAATGTGGATGCATCATTTTACATTCACACCAATAATATGCCAGTCTCAATTTTTCCTCATCCTCTCCAATTTTTTCCTTTATTTTTCCTTTATTAAAACATTAATAGCTATCCTTGATGTGAAAGGCTATCTCATTGTGGTTACGATATGCATTTTCCTGTTGGCTAAGGATGTTTAACCTTTTAACAATTACTTAGATTCAGTTTATTTAAGACTTCCTCAAAATGTCCTTCAACTCCTTATCCAGCAAGACTCTTTGTGAGTTCATTCTTCCTATATAATTATAGTGAAACTCTAATACCTAGGGGAGTGCTTGGACCATAACGGAGGCTCAATTAATATTTGTAATATGAATTAACAAATAAAAGTGCATTCACAAATCAATTAACGAATTGCTAATTTTTACAACAACCTACATTTTATTAGCAGCACTTAGCAAATGAATTAATTAAATTTTATGGTGCCTAACACGTTTGCAAAGCTGGTTATACTTGGAAACAGAGTTGACATTTGTTGCTAAATCTCACTTATTCTGAAGCCTTTGCTCTCTCATCAGTACTAGCTTGGCTTTCTGGGGATCATTTCTTTCCAATTATCAACAATTCTGATACTGAAAAAGAAAGAGGCAGTACAACATAAAGTTTAAGAGTACAGATTTTTGAGACAGATTGCAAGGTTCAAATCCCTTTGTTTTGACATTAGTTTTGTGAACTTGGCCTATTAAATTTCTTTGCCTCAGTTTCTATATGTTTAAAATGGGAATAGTAATAGCATCCCACAGTGTGAAGATTACATAATTATATATATATATATTTGGAACACTACCTGGCATGTATTGTAAGCTATAAACCTGTTAACTGCAATTGCTGAATTATATTTATTACTGGTGTAGCTTCACAATTAGAAGGGAGGGATTTTCCCCAGATTAGAGGTCAAAGGCCAAAGTCTCCATGTTTCAGATCTTTAAATTGTACCTTTAAATTTGGCATGTCTGGAGTTCCCTGCTGAGAAACAGAGGCCTACAGCTTCCAGGGACTGTTACCCAGGGCAGAGAAATTCACCAGGCCCCACTGCCTGAAAGTAGCATCCAGTGCAAGTCAATCATCTGACCCCAATCCAATCCCTGATTCTGGCATGCACAGAAGACTCTAGAACATGATGCACATGCAGGAAAATAATTATTCATTTAGCACTGAGTCTGGTATGTTGCTGCATGAAATTTTCCTCTGCAAAAGGGAATCCTCAGAGGATGTCTTTTTTTTTTCCCAAGATTTATTTATTCC
>PVKH010001927.1:0-28756 GCA_004027955.1 Chaetophractus vellerosus
CACATGTGTAAACCTATTGTAGGTGGGACGTTTGATAAAATTACTTCAGTTAAGCGCCTTTGATTTGATTGTGTTACCCAGGGTGGGTCTTAATCCTCTTACTGGAGTCTTTTATAAATGAAGGAATAAAAAACTACAGATACATAAAAAAGATGCAGAAGCAGAGAGGAGCCCAGAAGCTGAGAGAAAAGACCCCAGGAGCAAGAAGCTGAAATCAGTGAAACACAGAAGCATAGAGGAAGCCACTTTATCCAGAGCTGAAAGAAGCAAGGCCCAGAAGAGAGGGGAGAGACCAGCAGATGCTGCCACATCCCTGGTCATTTCAGCTGCAGCTTAGGGAGGAAGGATCTCCTGATCATGCCTTGATTTGGATATTTTCGCAGCCTCAGAACTGTAAACTTTTAACCTAATAAATCCCCATTGTAAAAGCCAACCCATTTCTGGTATATTGCTATAAGCAGCTTTTAGCAAACAGAAACAGAATGTGTAGAATAGTGCCTGGCAAATATGAGGTGCTTGATAAATGCACATGAGTGTATGGTTAAAAACGTATAAAAATATGACATACATTTCCAGTTCACTTCTTAAGAAAAAGAGCCTTAACCAAGAAAGATAATACACAAACTAAAAGCAGTAGCAGAGGATGTCAGATGCTTCTTCCTAATAGTTTTAAAAATTCGTATGAGTATGATTTCCAACTAATAGTTCACAATCTAGAATTTATCCATGACAATGTTTTTCTGTTCTTGTCAAAGGCAAAATGGGAAAATTAAGGTGTGAGTGTGTGTGTGTGTAAGTTGACAACTCTTTCTTGGGAAAGATCTTCCTTTATTCTGAGATCATGTCCATAAAAATGTTTTGATGTTAGAATATAATTTATTTTTTTAAATGATAAAATGGTTAGATACTAGTTGTTTTTTAAATGTGTTCATGTTGTAAAATTAAAGGTTGACAATCCTCTTTCTGTCCTCAAAATATTTTCAAAATTATTCTGGCCAGAGTTCTACAGTAATGGCACAGCAATGTCGAAGAAGAGATGCAATGTCTGACATGAGATTATAAAACAAGGGGACTGTTCCTATGTATTATAAACAAACAGGTTAAAAATTATCTTACTCTTAATAGAAGGAAGAAAGGCTCTAACTTCTAAGCAAATTCATTTTCTATTGCTATAGAACCATTACAGCAAACTTAGCAGCCTGAAATAACATGCATTTATTATCTGACAGGTTCTGTTGACAGGGGTCTGAGCATGGGTTAGCTGGGTCCTCTGCTCAAGTTCTCGCAAGGTGTAGGCTGGACTGTGTTTTCATCTGCAGTTTGACTGGGCAAGAATTTGCTTCCAAGTTCAAACAAGACATTGTAAAAATTCCTTTTGTCAGTGTGACTGAAGGCCCACCGTTTTTGCTGGTACCCTTAAGTCCTAGGGACCAACCAAAAACCCTTGACACTTGTGCTTCCTCAGCAAGATTGTTTATTTCATCAAGTCAACAAAGATGAACTTTTCTGCATGGAGTCTCTGACCTCAGGGTGGGGCTAGCCCAGGGGTTCTTAAACTGTTTTGTTCCACAGACCCCTTTGCCAGTCAGGTGAAATGAATATGACTGTAATTTATTTATTGCATACATTCATATGTGAAGGAAATGCTATATTTCAGTTAGCGAAGAGATAAAGATAATAAGTTGATTTTTTTCAGTTCAAGCTCACAGACCACCTGAAATCTTTCCGCATACCCCTTGGGGGTTCTGTATACCCCTGGTTAAGAACCCTGGTCTACCCCTCTTTTTAGAGCCTTCAACTAATTAAGTCAGGCTCACCCAGGATAATCTCCCTTTTGATTAACTGAAAATTTGGGAAATTACATCAGCAAAATCCCTTTACCATTCTGCTGCTTACCACATGTTTATCCACTCTCAGAGGGAAGGGATTATACAGAGCATGAACAAGGAGGCCGCTGTAGGGTCTGTCCACCACAGAAAGGAATCCATGTGTTTTCCCAATCTCTTTAAAGGCAGAGCAATTAGTGTTGGGAAATAAGTAGTAGCACTAAGATGCTCTGGGTTCTAGCCTTGATGCTGTCATTCATTAGCTAGTTATGCTAAAACAGTTGCTTAGCACATTGACTGCCTCACTTATAAAATACAAATAAATACAAATTTTGGACTAAAATTTCTTAAAGTTCCCATCATATTCGATGGTTATAAGATCCTCAGTCAAGGCATCAATCGATATTTAGAGCAGAAAATTTGTTCCCATAGCCAAAATTTTCAAAGGTTATGTAAAATTTGCCTATTGCTTTTACTTTTCTAAAGACTACAGTTAATTAAGAAAAGCCATACAGAATAATGTGGGTTTTGTCTACTTTTGTAAATATGCAAAAATAAAAAGGAATCTACCCTCAATTTTCAGCTTCTTGCATATTAGTCCCTTCAGAACATGAGTAAGTTCAAATGGATCAACTTGAAATCTTTGAACCATTTGGATCAATATAGATACCTTTCTTAAAGAAGAATGAGAATAGGAACATGCAATAATTTATCACAAGTGCTTTTCCCCACCTCCGTGTAGGAATGAGAGGAAAGTAGTATATTATTTCTTGTAGCAGTATATAGCTCCTTATGTAAAACTGGCTTTATGAAAATCGTCTTGATTTATTCCTTGACAAGTTGGCATCTTTGAATTGCATGAATTGCTTCTCCAACCCTTGTGTAAATCTAGATAATCAAGTGAAGCCTAGAAAGAATCTACCTAATTTAAGTCAAGATTTGCTTATGAATAAATAAAATGCTGAGAGTTATGCAGCTCAGCTGGTCTCCTAAGCTCAGCTGATACTTGAAATCCATGTCTGATTCCCTGAGGACTTTGTCCATGCAAGAAACAACTAGGGAAATATTTTACAATAAAGTAATGATTCACTTTAAATTGTACTCTCTGTCAGAAAATTGGGAGAAAGGCTGTTTTTCTGTTGTTAATTTTAGGATGCTTTTCCCCTCCATTAGTGAAATAGTAGGTAGGCAATAAATGATCCTCAAGCTAACATTACACAATAGCTGGATGATTGAATCTGGAGTGAACTCATTTTTATACTGCTCCTATTCCAATGTTGCCAGGATCAGTTGTGGATAATACCTACGATTTCTATATTAAATTAAGAGGTGTCCACCTTTCTTTATTCTTCATAAACTCAGTTCAAAATGGTCAAGTTTAGAAGGAGCTGAATCAGGTACTATATTAATCACTAAAAGAAACCAAATGATTGGCATTTCCTAAAAAGAATTGATGACTTGACTTTGCTGTCTTGAAGTTCTCAAAAAGAGGAACCTCCAATCAAGGGTTGTAATCTAATAGCTAAGGTAGCATCATGATAACTTTTCTTGTGATGATTTTATGCTTTGATTAAATTATGTAAATAAAAATTTGAACTTATTTCTTCTACTCGTATCCCAGTTCCTAAACATGTTGCTCTTATCCCAAACAGCCACTTTTGGTCCTAAAGAGCTTTATAATGGAAGTATTAAAGTAAATTTTCTGTGAGTACTCTTGTGACTAGTTTTATTTTCTTCTTTACACTTTCCATATTTTCTGCTCTTTTAATAAGTGTTAATTTATAAATTAAATGATGATAGTTCTATTTTGAAAAAATAATACATTTGAATTCATTTTTTATTTAGCAATAGTTTTTAAAATTTCTTAATCTTTCATCTATGCTAGTTTTTAGAATTATGAGTTCACCCTTAGGAAACATTAACTTAAGTATAGGAATGTTTTATACCTTCCATCAAGTTGCAACCTTATTTATCATAGAATAAAAGCATATTCTTAATTTATGCCTTAATTGGACTCTTTTATATTTCTCATTGAAATCTTATTACAAAATTAGAGGTAATAAATCTATTTGCATTTCAGCATAAATTATTTGAAAATACTCAAACATCTTCCCATAAAAAAATTTGATGTAGCTCATTAACTGCAAAATAAGGATAAGGAGGATTTTTACTGGATATTCTAAACATAAAATATGAAAAGTTACATCAAAGCAGGTATTAAAATACTGGATAATAGTTAATATCAGAAGTTTTAAAACAAATCCAAGGATCACATATACATTGCTGGTAGGAATGTAAAATGGCACAGCCACTCTGGGGAACAATTTATACAAATAAAGATGCAATTACCTACAACACAGAAATTGTATTCTTGGTACTTATCCCAGAAAAAGGAAAAATTATGTTCATACAAAATCCCTTTTGCAAATATTCATAGCAGATTTATTCACAATAGCCCCAAACTGGAAAGAACCTAGATGTCCTTTAGTGGCTTAATGGTTAAACGAAGTGTGGTACATCCATTCCACAGATTACATCTCAACAATTAGAAAGTATGAACTATTGCTACATGTAACAATTGAATTAATATCGAGAGAATTATGTTGAATGGGAAAAAATCCCCAAATTTACGTACTATATGATTCATTTATATAACATTCTTAATATGAAACAAATTATAGATAAAGAGTAGTGATTATCAGGAGTTAGGAATGAGGGTGAGGGGTAGGAAAGAATGAGGGAAGTGTGGTTAGAAAAGCGAAGCATGAGGGATCCTTGTAGTTCTGGAATTGTTCTGTATCTTGACCATGGTGGTAGTTACAGGAACCTATACATATGATACAGTTGCATAACAATAAACACACAGACACGCAAACCCGAATGAGTACAAGTAAAACTTGAGAAATCTGAGTAAAATCAGTGGATTGTATCAATGCAATATCCTGGTTATGATATTGTACTACAGTTTTGCAAGATGTCCCCATTGAAAGAAACTGGGTAAAAGTTAGACAAGATCTCTCTGTATTGTCTCCTAGAACTGCAAGTAAATCTATAATTATCTCAAAATTTAAAAGTTTAATTAAAAGGAAAAAGGTGGGGCCGGCTCGATAGCCCAGTGGATAGGGCATCGGCATACCACATGGGAGGCCCCGGGTTCGATTCCCGGGGACCTCTCCTAGCGGTCAGACCGCCTTGAGAATGGCAAGCCGCCATGGGCGGGCCGGAGCCACCGTGGGCAGGGCAAGAAGCTGCCACGGACATGGCAAGAGCCGCCACGGGCAGGGCAGGTCGCCCGCGGATGGAGCGCAGCTAGCCACCCGCAAACTGAAAAGCCGGCCGTGAACAGACGCAGAGACCGCCCACAAGCGGGGAAAGCCGCGCCTGCGCAGTGTCCAATCTCGGCGCGTCGCCGCAGCGGGGGGAAGGGGAGATATGTAATAAAATAAATAAATCTTTAAAAAATTAAAATAATAAAAATAAAAAAAAAATAAAAGGAAAAAGGAAGTCAAATCCAAAAGTGTTTTCAGCAATCAGAATAACCAAGTGGCTAATTGAAAAGGCCTTTGCAAACTTGGAAGAACATCAATATATAGAATAAAGTATCAATAAGAAGGAAAAGAGGAGAAAGGAATGGAAGGAAGAGGTACATTCAAATACAACTCACAGTATACTTACATCTAAGGAATTTTGTACATTCACAATGATACATGCAACCTGAAAAAGAAGCAAAATGAACAAAAAAAAGACCAATGGCATAGAGGAGCAGAACATTCTAGTACTAGAGTTAAGGGTTCTTCACCATTATTCACACTTAAATCACCCATACATAATGATGGGCATCTTCAACACATAATAAACTACTCTTATTCTATGGTAACCCATTAACCTAAGAATAGTTTCTAAAGATTTATATAAAATGTCTTACTTGGGTGATACTAAAACAACCTTTTCTATAATAAGTCATTTTATTAAATAGAAGTCAAAATTCTGATTGCAAACCCTGGGTATATTTAAGTGAATTTATTGGGGGTAGACAGAATTCAAGTTTCTACATTCTTTTATTTAAAAGGAAAAAAAACCTCAAGGCAATGGAAAAGTAGTTTTCTGTAGACCAGCCTACCCAATGAGAACAAAAACAGGAAAAAAAATCCTTTTGAAGGATCAGAGAACAACGAAGGCAGGTAAAATTTCAATAGCCAAGATTCCAGAGTGATGTGCAAAAATAAATCCATTCTGGGGAAGGTAACACCAACCATAGCTTCAAATTATGTCTATAATTTTATAATTAGAAGAGTTTTCTGTTACAGAAAAATCATGCAGAAATAACCCTCATATGTACAGTTTTCTCCATTATTAACACTTTGCATTGGTGTGGTAATTTCTGTTACAATTGATGAAACAATATTATTACAATTGTAATTTAACTGTAGTCCATAGTTTACATTAAGGTTTCCTGTTTGTGTTGTACAGTCCTTTGTTTTGTTTTTAAATTTTAATCTGATAAAATACATATACACAACAGAAAATTTCCCATTTAACCACTTTCAAATATACAAATCAGTGCTGTTAATTACATCCCTAATGTTGTACTACCATCACCACCATTCTTTCCAAAAATTCCCATCACCTCAAACAGAACTTCTCTACCAATAAGCATTAAGTTCCCATTTCCCATTCCTTCCGCCCATTCCACCCCTCGTAACCTATACTCTAGTTTCTGACTCAGGGAGTTTGCATATTCTACTTACTTCATATCAGTGAAAAAAAGACAAAAACTAATTATTTGATATCAATGAGATCATACAATATTTGTCCTTTGTGTCTGGATTATTTCATTCAACATGATGGTTTCAAGGTTCATCTATGTTGCTGCTGCTGGTATCAGTATGCCACTTATTTTTACAGCTGAATCATATTCCAAGATGTTTTGTAATTTTCCCTGTGATTTTTTTTCTTTGACCCTTTGGTTGTTTGAAAGTGTGTTTGTTGTTTAGTTTCCACATATTTTTTAATTTTCCAGTTCTCCCATTGTTGTTGTTTTCTAACTCCATTCATTTGTGGTCAGAGAACACACATTGTATGTTTTTAATATTTTAAAATATATTGTTACCTATTTTATGACTAGCATATGTTATATTCTAGAGAATGACCTATATGCACTAAGAAGAGTGTGTGTTTTGTTGGTGATGGTTGAAATGTTTATATATATGTCTTTTAGGTCTAGATAATTTATGGTATCACTCAAGACTTCTATTACCTTATTGGTCTTCAATAAGATATTCTATTCATTATTGAAAAGAGTGTATTGAAGTCTCCAAATATTAATGTAGTATTATCTGTTTTGCTCTTGAAATCTGTCGATATTTACATCATATATTTTGAGGCCCTGCTAAGTGTATATATATATTTATTATTGTTATGTAATCTTGTTAATTGATCCAGGTATTAGTATATACTGTTCTTCTTTGTCTTTCGTAAAAGTTTTTGACTAAGTCTATTTTGTTGAATATTAGTATAGCTGTGCCCCTCTCTTTTGGTTACTATTTGCACGTTATAACTTTTTTCCATGCTTTCACTTTCAACTTGCTTGTGTCTTTAAATTTAAGGCGAATCCCTTGTAAATAACATATACATGGGTTACATGTTTATTATCCATTCTGCCAATCTCTGCTTTTTGACTGGAGATTTAATTCACTTACATTTAAAATTACTACTGATTGTTAAAAGTAGCAGCACTTTCTTCTGCTATTTTACTTTTTGGTCTTTGTAAGTCTTAGATTTTTTGTAACTATTGTTCCTCTATTATTCCATCAATTCCTACTTTCCTATTCATTTAATTTTTGTAGTGTTCCATGTTTAGTCCTTTCTCATTTCATTTTGCTCATAATTCTCAGATAATTTATGATTACTGTGGGGCTTAAATTTAACATCCTAAATCGAAAACAATCATGTGTGATTTGATAGCAAACTTAATTTCAATAGCATACAGGAATACTGTTCCTTTTCCCCACCATCCCCCACCTTTTTGTTGTGCTTGTTACCAAAATATATTTTTATACAGTTTATGTTCAAAACCATAGATTTAAAATTATTTTTATGCTTTTGCATTTTAGAAACTGTAAGAAGTAAAAAGTGGAGTTACATTAATAAAACAACAATACAATAGTACCAGCATTTATAATTATTCATATGGTTACCTTTCCAGTGAAATTTTATTCCTTTATGCCACTTCCAGTCACTATCTAGTGTCCTTTCCTTCCAGTCTGAAGAACTCACTTTGGCATTGTTTGTATGGCAGACCTAGTGGTGATGAACTCCCTCAGCTTTTATTTATGTTGGCATGTTTTAATATCTCCCTCATTTTGAAAGACCATCTTGCTGGGTATAAAATTATTAGTCATCGATTATTTTCTCTCTGCACATTAAATATTTCATCCAACTGTCTTCCTGGTTTCAGATATAAAATCAGCACTTAATTTTATTGGGGCTCTCTTGTACATAACTTGTTGCTTTTCTCTTGCATCCTTTTGAAATTTCTCCTTCTCCTTGTACTTGACAGTTAGGCTACAATGTGTCTAGGTGTGGTTCTCTTTGAGTTTATACTCTTTGGGGATTGTGGGGCTTCTTGAATGTGTATGTATAGGTCTTTCATTAACTTTGGGGAGTTTTCTGTCATTATTTCTTTGAATATTTTTTTCTGCCCCTTTCTATCATCTCCTTCTGGGGCTCCCGTATATTGGCATATTTTATGGTGTTCCACAGATCCCTTAGCCTCTGTTCCCCTTTTTTCATTCTATTTCCTTTCTGCTTCTCAGACCAAATGATTTCAAATCTGTCTTCTGTCAGCTCTAATTTTCTATTGAATCCATCTAGGGAATATTTTTATTTCAATTATTGTGGTCTTCAACTGCAATTCCTTTTGGTTCCTTCTTAAAATTTTTCCCTTTATTGAATTTTTCATATTGACCATTCACCATTTTCCTGATATCCTTTAGTTCTTTCTCCATGTTTTCCTTTATTTCTTTGAGCATACTGAAGATCATTTTTTCAGTCTTTGTAGGGTATTTCCAAAATGTGGTTTTCTTCATACATGGTTTCTGAAGTTTTAACTTGCTCCTTTGGATGGGCCATCATTTATTGTGTCTTTGTTTGTCTTTTATTCTTTTGCTGAACATTGTACTTTTTAATATTTTAATGTGTTAACTCTGGGATTTAGTCCCTGCGCTATCTGTTCCTCAATTTTGTATCCAGCTAGTGATATGACAGAGATTTCCTTGAGTGACAGGAGCTAACAAAAAGAAGCACACCAATATAAAAAATTTCCTTAATAGCCTTTGCAAATTGTCATTATTATGGCTGATGTTTTCCTTCAGAATTTAGCCCTCCCTTCAAAAATATCTGAAGTAAATGTGTGAGATCCTGTCCATCCTCTGATCTAGTGTTTTGTTCTAGGTTTGTGCTCTTTGCCTTAGTAACTCCCCTATTTATAGGAATTATAATGCCCCCTCTATTCCCTATAAAATAGATCCCCTTTCTGGGTGCCCTATTGTATGTCTTAAGGTGGATATTCTTTGGTCCAGCCTCTTTGATTTCATTGTTTCTAATACTGCCTTAGCTGTCATCAAGCTGCCTTTGCCTACAGGGCAAGTTCTGGGAGAGCTGATCATAGAGAAGTGTCCTGTTTGTTTCCTTTAGCCTGCCATCTGATAGATTGGCAACAAGGTACAGTCACCCCAGTATGTATATAGGGTCTATTAGTCAGCCAAAGGGGTGCTGATGCAAAATACCAGAAATGGGTTGGTCTCTATAAAGGGTATTTATTTGGGGTAAAAGTCCACAGTTACCAAGCCATAAAGTGTAAGTTTCTTCCCCCACCAAAGTCCATCGCCACATGTTGGAGCAAGACAGCTGCTGACATTTGCCAGGGTTCAGGCTTCTTGGGTTCCTCTCTTCCCAGGGCTGTGTTTCTCTCTGGGCTTAGCTCCTTGGTTCCTCCACAAGGCCAGCTGTAGACTATCAGGCAAATGGCTTGTCCCTATCCCTGGGCCTTCTCTCCTTCTTCATGACCAAGTTCTCTTACTTCCCGGGGCTCCAGCTCAAGACTCCAACATCAAAGCTGCTCAAACACTGTCCTTTGCCATGCCTTTTATATTTGATTCCCACCCCACCAAGAGGTGGGACTCAATGCCCCACTGACGTGGCCCAGTTAACGCCCTAATCATAACTTAGTCATGCCCATATTAGCATACCAGTTTACAAGTATGATCCAATATCTATTTTTGAAATTCATAATTACATCAAACTGCTAAACTGCTACATAGGGGTTATTCTACTCCCTCTGGAACAGGGTCAGGGCTTACAATCAGAGCACAGGCTGGTTCTATATTGCACCAGGGAAGGGAATGAAGATGGGTCAACAAGGGCACCATGATATTCTCCTACTGGTTTTAAGTTATGTTTTCTTGATTCCACTCTCCCTGTTACTGTTACCCTTTAATTGTTTTCCAGAGTTTTGAGGAAGTTGGCTCTGCCAATTTTTGCCAATTGTTCAAAGAATTGAGGGACAAATGGTACACTGGGATGTCTTAAGCCACCAACTTGGTTGACTAGATATTTATATAATATTTTATATACAATACTAGTAGTAAATAAATAATTACCATTCATACCAGAACATAGAATCAAATGACCAAAAACTATAACAAAAGCAAACAATAGAAGCAGAGTCACTAATGATCCAGATGGCATAGTTAATAAACCCCCAAAAATATATAAATATGATTAATATGTTTAAATGACAAAATGTAGAACTTAGGCATAGCAATAGAATTAAAAGTAAGGATCAAGTAGGAATTTTAGGAAAAAAATACAATAAAAATTAAGAGTCAATAGATGAGCCTAGTGATTAGAAACAACAGAAGAGAGGATTAGTAAATTGGAATAGAGGTAAATAGAAAATATCTTATCAAATGTTCAGAGAGGGAAAAAATGTGGAAATGAAAAAAAAAATTAGGGCCATATAAGACAATGTGAAAGATGTTATATGTGATATGGAGACCCAGAAGGGAAAGAAAGAAAGAATGGGAAGGAAGCGATAATGTGAGATATAAAAGGCAAGGGTTTTTTAAAATTGCCACAAGATATCAAGCCACAGAATAACAGGACTGGCCGTTAATTTCTCAATACAAATCAGAGAAATTAAAAGAATATGAAATGGTATTTTTCATGTCTTAAAAGAAAATACTGTAATCCAGGATTCCCTAACCAGTAAAAATATCCTTCAAAAATGATGATAACATGAAGATGTTTTCAGACAAACAAATCTGAGAGATTTTCTCACTAGATTTTTACACTAAAAGAAATACTAAAATTAGATCTTCAAGCAGAAAGAAAATGATCACAAGTGAAATCACTGAAATACAGGAAAGATATATATTTAGGGAATTCTAAATAAATATGATTCATTAGAATATCTTGTGAAATTTATAATATATGTAGGAATAAATTGCATGACAGTATTAGCACAAAAGACAATAGGGTGTAAATTGTATTAAATGGTTGAATGGTTCTTGCTTTGTCTGTTAAAGGTACTAATTTACATTAGAGTCTAATAAGTCCAGGGTGCATGACTCTCTAATATAACTACTAAAGGGTGAGGGGGAAAAAAAAAAAATATATATATATATATATAACTCACAAAGTAGTAGAATAGGAAATGAAATGATAAAGAAAGCTCAAATAATCCAAAACTTAGAAAGAAAGAAGAAAGAACAGAATGTAGAATAGGAGGGAAAATAGAAAACAAGTATAAAATGGTATACCTAAACCCACCCATTAAAAAGTAAATGGAGTAAATATTTCTGTTAAAACAGAGATTATCAGACTTCACACAGAAAAAGTAACATCCAACTCTGTGTTGCATACAAGAGCAATTTCTTAATTGCTCTTAGAAATTATTTTAACTTAAAAATATTATATGACACACAAAAACTTATGGATACAAGTAAAGTTTAAATGGAAGCTTGTAGCATTATATGCTAGAGAGAAGCTGAACAATCAATGATCTATGTGTCCATCTCAAGAAGTTAGAAACAAATGCAAATTGAACCTAAAGAAGTAGAAGAAAGTAAATAATAAAGATTAGAGCAAAAATAAATCGATTGGGAAACAACTGTAAAATTGATCAAAAATAAATCCAAATGCTAGTTCATTGAAGAGATCAGCAACAACTATAAAACTCTGACAAGACATCTAGAAAGAGAGTAAGGGAAAGAGAGAGACAGAGGGAGGGGGAGAGGAAGAGAACAAAAGATCACTATCGAGAATGCAAAAGAGAACATCACTATATATCAAAGAAATTTTTAAGAAAATTATAGTGTAAACAACTTTAATTAATTTGAAAATTTAACACAAATAGAAAAATTCTTAGAAAATCACAATCTACCATTATTAACACAGGAAGAAATAGAAAATATGATTTTTTCTTTTATTTTTTGAGATTTAAATATATTTTTATATACACACCCACAAGGAAATTTCTGGTTCAGATAGCTTTATCAGTGAATTCTTCCAAATATAAGAAGTAATACAAACTGCTCCAGGGAGAAGATAAAGAAGGAACACTTCCCAACTCATTTTATGAGGGCAGAATAACATTGATACCAACACAATGATGCCAATAAGGAAAAGAATATTAACTTCAATCTCTCTTGTGAACACAGATAAAACAATCATAAACAAAATATTTGCAAATCGAATCCACCAATCAAATATAAAAAGGTAATCTATCACAGTAAGGTTGCATCTTTTCCTGAATTGCAAAGTTTGAAAATTAATCAGCATAATCCCCCCATTTTAAGATATTAAAACAAGAAAAATTTTTGATTATGCAGAAAAAATATTCAATAAAATTCAACACCAATTCAAACTGAAAAGTTCTAGCAAACTTAAAGGGAAATTCATTAATTTGATAAAGAGTACTTTTTTTTTAATCTACAGTGCATATCATATTTAAGAATGAATGGTTGGTAATGAGAAATAAAATTGACATTATTTACAGAAAATATGATTTTATATGTAGAAATCCCCCCAAATCTATAGATAAACCATTAGAATTAATAAATGAATTTGACAAGGTAATAGAATACAACATTTAAATGCAAAAATGAATCTTATTTCTACATATCAGCAATGGGCAAATTGAAAATGAAAATTTTGAAATACTATTTACTAGCATTAGATGTAAATATAATGTGCAATGTGCAAGATCTCCAAACTGAAAACTACAGAACATTACTGAGTAATTAAAGACAACCTAAATGCCAAAAGGATTTTTTATTACTAATGGAAATCATAGCTAGCATGTATTGAAAACTTTATGATATATACTGTGGCAGTTTGATATTGTTTATGAATTCCAAAAATAGATACTGCATTATGTTTGTATGCTGGTCTTTCCCTCCAGGCATATTAGATTATATTCAGAGCTTTCACCTTTACTTGATTAAATAATGATTAAGACTTTGATTGGGCCACATCAGTAGGACATTGCATCCCGCCCCCTTGGTGGGTGGGGAATCACAGAGAAAAGACATGGCAGAGAACAGAGTTGGGAGTTTTGAGCTGGAGCCCAGGAAGTAAGCACATGGGAGAGAGCAGAGGAGCTGAGCCAGGAGAGAATCGAGCCCCAGGGAGAGAGACAAAGCCTAGAGAGCCTGAGAGTCTACAGCTGACCTTGTGGAAAGAAAAGAACAGCTAAGCCCAGAGAGAAATGAGCCCTGGGAGAGAGAGACTAGATTTGTCCCAGCCTGCACTGATATTGGAAGAAGCTGGGACCATGGAGCCTTAAGAGGAAGCCTGAACCCTCTTGCAGATGTCAGCAGCCATCTTGCTTCAATACATGGTAACAGACTTTGGTAAGAGAAGTAACTTATGCTTCATGGCCTGGTGACTGTAAGCTTTTACCCCAAATAAATACCCTTTTTAAAAGCCAACAGATCTCTGGTATTTTACATCAGCACCCATTTGGCTGACTAATACATATACCAACTCTGCTTCCCTTTACATGGATGTTCTTATATAATTTGTATCATCACCTTATGAGTTAGGCACTATGTTTAATACCATTTAACAAATAAAGACAGCTGAGACATAGTGAGGTTAACTAGATTACACATATAAATGACATTAATAAATAGTCTGAATGGATTCCACTAATAAGACCTACTGGAGAAATATTGGAAGTCTTCCAGAGAATTAAGGCATGATTTCAAGCAAGAGTATGGCTATGGAAGGACAGTGTGTTGTGTAAACCTATTGTTTTAGTTTGTTAAAAGCTGCTGGGAGCAAAATACCAGAAATGAATTGGCTTTTCCAATGGGAATTTATTAGGTTAAATTTTATAGTTCTGAGGCCATGAAGGTGTCTTCCTGAGCTGCAGCTGTGGGTGATCAGGCACATAGAGGTATCTGCTAGTCTCTCCTCTCTCCTCTGGGTTTGTTACTTTACACTTTGGGCCACTCCATCTGTGGCTTAATTTCGAATTCTAGAGGCTTCTCTCTGTCTCTGTGTCTTTTTTCCTGTATCTGAAGCTTTTTATTCCTCCATTTATAAAGGACTCCAATAAGAGGATTAAGACCCACCTTAGGTCATCCAATCTAATCAAAAGTCCTTATCTGAAGTAATTTAATCAAAAGATCCCACCTACATAAGTTTACATGCACAGGAATGGAATAGCTTTAAACAGGATTTCCTGGGGCCCACAAAAGCTTCAAACTGCCAGGCCTCTGATCCAAGCCATCATCATATCACTCCTAACTAAACCTCCTTCTTCTGTCCTAGCCAGTAACCTCCATAATTTATTTTCATCCATAGTGAGTAGTGAGTTTGTTAAGCTGTAATTCAGATATTATGATTCTTTTGCCTAAAACAACCCTGCATTGGCTTCTCATTGGGCTTGGAGTTAGAGACAATATCTTTATGATGGTCTACAAGGTCCTACACAATTGACCTTACATTGTACTTGTCTTCCTCTATGTCATTGCACTCCAGCCACATTGACCTCCTTGCTGTTCCTGAAACATACCAAGTACAGTCCAGCCTCCTACCCTATGCAATGGCTGTTCAATCTGCATGGAACATGCTTCCCACAGATACCAGAGATTTCCCCTCCAATGGGGCCTTTTCAGTCTTTCATTATGTCACTTTTTCAACAAGTTCCATACTGACCTCTCTATTTAAAATTAAAACCTCCAATCCCAAGGTATTCCCCATTCACCCTATCCTGCATTGTTTCCACAGCACTATCACTTTCTAACAAACTATTTACTTAATTTAATAGGTTATTATCTATCCAGTAGAATTTAAGCACCAACAGTGAAGGGATTTTGTCTAATTTATATATTTATACTGCTATAGCCTCACCTCCTAAGAGAGTGCCTAACTGATAGTAAATTCCCAAAAAGTATTTGTGGGATGAATGCTTTGGCCAGAAGTCCTGACATATAAAAAGAAAAACTGAGTTTGAGACTGATTGACCAGAGGACATAAAATTCAAAGGCTCATCTATAGTTCTGTGCTTTGTTTTAAAGCACATGAAATTGCGTAACAATTCACTATATCTCTATGCTTGCTGTCTAGATCCATAAGCTCTCTGCTCATTTCAGAGTTAGACAATTTCCCCTGAACCCTAGACTCAGGTCACTGTTCTAAATACAAATCAGTAGTTCTTTAATGAAACATTACTACCATAATGATTTTCATCTTTGTTACACTGTGTCCACACTAACTGTGCAACTCCATACCAAGCAATGTTGTCATTTGAAATCATTGGGCTAACATTATTCAGTTCAGACAGTTTCAGTTATCTTTAGGCAAAGCAATGAAAAAGTATTTGGCTGGGGACAATCTTTTAATGTTACTGGCTTTTTTATCCCTTGATGTTGTATGCCATGTCCATCAATGTCAGACAGAAATAGACTGACCTTGAAATGTTTGGTACAGGTGCCATGGATGAACTGAATCAGATCAATCAAACAGCTGATTGGATCATTGTGTGACAATCAGTTCTCAAGATGACCCAAGAAAAGGCATCATGGAACAGTGAACTCTCTGACTAAATAATATAACCATAGATTCCCTTAAAAATCTTGATGACCTATATACAGATGACCCAGCAGACTCTTCTATGCTAGGAGTGGTCTAGGGAAATGCAGATGATAGCCATAGTTTTAATTCTGCTAAACTTGGGAGCTTTACAATGAGATGAACACAACAAATAGCAGTAACAAATAGCATCCCATGTTGTAGAAGATACAGATGCTGAGAAAACTTGTAAAAGCCATTTTTTACTCCCTAAATTTTCTTTTCAGCCCAGTTATATAAATTATTTTTCTAAAGAGTAACATATAACAATTTGGATATTATGATGTATTAGTAGCAAAAAACAAAACTGATTTAAGCATTAAGCTGATTTTTTTTATGAAAATATGTTTCACTTGTATTTTTTTAAACCATATTGTACTCAATAAATTAATTAATCTAGGATTAGGCAAGGCTTTTACTGAATTAATACTATGCCATATAAAGTAGACCATTCTCCTTTTATAATTGCAAAGCCTCATCATACTTAAGCCATGTATGTCTCCAGTGATACGGCAAAAATGATTTCAGCTGGGAAAACTTCCAGATACTTTTGATTAGTCTGGGGCCATCATTTCATCTTTCCTTTTTGCAAATCTGAGGAAAACAAAGTCTTCTATATAGTGGTACTCATTAAACACCTTTCTCTTAAATGAATAACTAGCCTTATGCTACCCTAGTTAAAACTGTTTTAGAATGAATTCATTTTTTCACTCAATTGAGCCCTACATGTGCTAGGCCTTGCTCTAGGCACTGAGGATTCAGCTGTAAACAAAATAGCTTAAGTTCTCTTTGAGAAGAGAAATGTTTAAAAAAATGAAGAATAATCTTTGAAAGATAATTACAGATTATGATAAGTGAGATGAAGGAAGTAAATATAGTGATGTGCTTATATTGGATAATAGAAGGCTTTTCTAAAACCCTGAGTCACCCGTGAAGGCTAAATTCAAATTATTTGATGAGATTAAGCATTTCAGAACCTTCTCTTCTAAACCACCATTTCTGCTATTTGCTTTCAAAAATAATCCCTTACTGTCTTAAGTATGAAGGATTACACTGAATGAAAGAATGACAGAATGCTAGAGCTGAAAGCTCTTTCAAGTGCCCAGTCCTACCTCATTTTAAAGATGAGGTACCTGATGCCCTGAGAGGCAAAGAATTTTATAAAAATTTACCAATGCTATTTAGAAGTAGAATCAAGACAAACATTGAGGCCTCTCAGTTGAATGTTCATGCCAATGTGCCCTCTTGCTCACAGAATTTAAGTGTCAGGATTGGCAGTCCATTGATAGGAAAGACTCAGACATCCTGCCCAGGTTAATATAAACCTTAGCACCACCGTATGAAAGCCATAGCCACAGTAACGTCACATTTACTTTACGTGGTACCTTTCTGCCAAATAATTCAAATTCTCTATTGCAAGTTATCACATTTATACTTAACACACTCTTGTACTATAAGCAGAGGTCTTTTATTTCTGAAGATTACAGGCTAACTAGGATTGGAAAATAAGCCAAATGATGCCTAATAAAATCAATGTAGGAAATTCATTGTGGATAAAGGCAGAAATCAAATGATAGATATAAGCAACTAGGTGATATTTACATAATAGCATGACATTTAAATTACTTGTGCTGTTTTCACTATTAGCATTATTCACCCACTGAACATACATTCAGTCCTGCTTGCTAATTCAGCCTACATGTAGGACCTCATTTTCTTGAGCTAATCATGCATATCATGTAACATCTATCACGCCAGTTTTCCTCTGGGGGTGGAGTCCATGGAGCCAAGAAAAGACCTTGATGACTGACAAGGAATTGAGAAACAGATTTCCAAATCTTGAAACAATGAGGAAATAAATCTGTTCCTTAAACCAGTTCAGAGGTATACAGAAGAATTATTAGCTATACTAGTTTTCTTTTTAAGATTTTTAAATTTATTTTATTTATTTATTTCTCCCCAGCCTCTCGTTGTTTGCACTTGCTGTGACTGTTTGTCTTCCTTCTTTCTCTGGGAGGCACCGGGAACTGAACCCAGGACCTCCGGTGTGGGAAGGAGGTGCCTAATTACTTGAGCCACCTCCATTCCCTGTTTTGTTGTCTCTCATTATGATTTTCTTCTTGTGTCTCTTGTTGCGTCATCTTGCTGTGTCAGCTCACAGCGCCTGCCTGTTGCACCAGCTCACTGTCTTGCTTGTCTTCTTTAGGATACACCAGGAACATTTGCTCCCTCCTTTTTTGTGTCTCTCATTATGTTTATATATATATATTTTTTTTTTGTTACATATCCCGCCCCCCCCCTTTCTGCTTACTCTTGCTATGTGTCCATTCTTCTGTGTTCTTCCATGTCTGCTTCTTGTCTCCCCCGTCTTTGTGGTGACGCACCGAGTCGGCCCTCCGCGCAGGCGGCTCGCCCCGCTCGTGGGTGGCTCCATTCCGTTTCACGGGCGGCTCTGCTGCATTTTGCGGGCAGCAGAGCTCCGTGTTTTGCAGGCTGCTCAGCTCCCTGATTCATAGGCAGCAGCTCCGTGTTTCACGGGTGACTTGCCATGCCCATGGCGGCTCCGCCCTGCCCGTGGTGGCTTTTTGCCTTGCCCACGGCAGCTTTGCCCCGCCCACGGAGGCTTGCCTTTCTCAAGGCCGTCTGCCCACTCGGAGAGGTCCCCAGGAACCGAACCCGGGGCCTCCCATGTGGTGTACTGACACTCTTATCCACTGGGCTATACAGCCGGCCCCTATGTTTATATTCTTGTGTCTCTTGTTGTATCATGGTGTTGCATCAGCTTGCCATGCCTGCCCATCATGCCAGCTTGCTGTCTTCTTTAGGAGGCACTGGGAACCAACCCAGGGACCTCCCATGTGGTAGGTGGGAGCCCAATAGCTTGAGCCACATCCACTTCCCTATACTAGTTATTGATGGCTAATTTGTTGTTTACTAATTAGTCACTGTCCATGCCTTATTGATTAGTATCTGTGCCTTATCAGCTATTATTTCTCTAGAATAGCCCATGGTTATTATAATGAGGGTCAAAGTGTGTTTTGACATGTAATACTACCTGCTTTTTCATGTGACTTGGATACATTGTGTTTGAGAGCATTTAAATGGCTGGAAAAGATCATAATAAAATTTTATTCTACTAGGCAAACGAACTTCAACTAATGGAGTATCAAACGCAGTAGAAAAGATGGGACTGGAGCATGAGGAATTGAGATTGATTTTATGGGAAAGGGCATGGCATGAGGGAGAAATATTTATAAAATGCTTGGTTGTTAATGTTTCATGTTCAGAGGCATCTTTGTATCTGCTACAGCTGATTCTTGGTGTCCATTATACCCCAAAGCAGTAGGGTTCAGCTTTTTTTTTTTTTCAAACTTGCCAGGGATTCTGTTTGAAGGAGATTATTTGAGTTTGACAACTGGGAGCAACCCTGCCTCTCTACAGCAGGAGAGAGGAGCTGTTTATTTGACCAGCTGAGAGAAATGTGCACAGAGGCAGACATGGTAGTGTCACCAGGTCCCCAGGCCCTCAACAGGATACAAAATAACAGCTGTTTGCTACAGTGAACAGATCAGAGGATTTTCATTTAATAAATTGGTGATTTTCTTTTATTAATATTTTTAATGGAGACCAGCTTCATCCTGTCCTGCTGTGACCCTGTCCACCTATAATCTAGGAGTAGTCAAATTGACTGATAATCTGAACCACTGATGAACAGCTTTGGGGTGTCTTAGAAATGTCAGCAGAGCCAGACTCTCCGTGGACAGAAAGGAAAAGGAGGGATGCACACAGAGTAACTGCTTGGAGCCTGAAGAATTACAATATATGCGATAGGTTTTCTGAGTCCTCATTGTCTTGTTTGTTTTTGCTGTTATAAAACAAGATTCAAAACTCTAAGCCTAGATGGATGTCCCAAAGAGGTTATTCATTGCCATAGAAATGGGAATCTGCATTTGAAATTCATTGCGTTCATAGAAATGACTATGGGACGTATTGTCTGTGATTACACAAAATGTGCTGCCAACAATCCCGTCCACATGCTCTTTTTTATTTTTTACTTTTTAAAAATTGAAGTATAATACACATATGAAAAAGAGCACAAAACAAAAATTGACTGCTAAAGAAATTTTTACAAAGTGATAACCATCCGGATAAAGAAATAGAGCATAGCCGGGACTCTGAAGTCCTCCCCCTTATCCCTTCCTCTCTAAAAATAACCACTGTCCTAATTGCTAATGCTAAAATTCCTTTCTCCCTGCTTTTGACTTACATGTAAATTAAAGTCACTCAGCATGTCCTTTTTTTGTTTCTGGCTTCTTTTTTTACATAATGCTTTTGAGATTCCACATTGTTGCAAGTAGCTGTCTTTTTATTTTTATTTTTATTGCTGAATTGGATTTCTACTGTATGAATATCCTACAATTTAGTTTTTCCATTCCATTGCTGATTGACACTTGAATTGCTACGCATATCAGCAGCATATAGTATTGTCAATGATTTTAATTTTAGTCATTGTGGTGAGTGACTTTTGGAATCTCATTGTGAGATCTCTGGTTATTGATGAGATTGAGTGCTCTTTCATATGTTTTTGTCCATTTAGAGCTCCTCTTTTGTTAATTGCCTGTTCAAATATCTTGCCCCTTTTTCTATGGGATTGTCTATATTTCTCTTAATGATTCCTAAGATATCTGTATATAGTTTTTGTTGGTTATATGTGTTTAAAATATCTTCTCTTAGCTTGTGACTTTCTCCTAGTCCTTTCATTTTCTTACCTTCTTTTGAGAATCAGAAATTCTTAATATTAATAAAGTTTAACTTATCTAAATTTTATGGTAATGGATTTTTGTGTTTAAGGAATTTTTCTTCTACTGCAAGAACATGACATTATTCTCCTATATTATCATCTAAATTTTTTTCTTTGGCATTATGAATTTGAAATCCTCCTGGAAATGATTGTTTTATGATGTAAAGCAGAAGTCAAAATTCAATTATTGAGATGACTTTCTTTCTCCATTGCTGTACTGCCTACCTTTATCATAAATCAATTATCTATATATACGTGGGACTCTTACTGGCTTCTATTATGTTCCATTGGCCCATTTTTCTATCTGTGGAGCAATGTCAAACAATCTTAATTAATGTCACATTTTAATAGCCCTTGATACCCAATAGAGAAAGACCTCCCCACTGGTTATTCTTCTTCAAGAAAATTTTAGCTATTCTTGCCCCATTGAATTTCCATATTGATTTTAATATCAACTTGTCAAGTTCCAGCAATACACACAGACAAACAAACAAAAAGCTAACAATTCATATTTTATTTGGATTGCATTAAATTTATCAAACAACTTGGAGAGAATTGACATCTTTAAAATATTGAATCTTCCAATTCATGAACACAGTATATTCCTTTATAGATTTAAGTATTCTATTTCTCTCAAAAAATAATTAATACTTTATGTGTAGAGGCCCTATGCATCATTATTAGATTTATTTTCATGCATTTAAAAATGTTTGATGCTATAAATAGTTTAGTTTCTTTTATTTTTCTAATATTTGTTAGAAAAACAATTGAGTTTTATATATTTACCTTGTATCCAAGTACTGCTAAATTCATTTATTAATTTTGATACTTCATTTTGTATATACCTAATCCTATCATATTCTTTTGTTTAATTTGCTGATTTTTTTCCATCTCTTTGGAATTAATTTTCAACATTTTATCCTTTTCTAACAAATTCATTAAAGATTATAAATTTTAGTATAAAAGTAGTTTTAGCTTTATCTGATAACTTTTGATATATTGTATTTTCATTATTATTCTGTTTCCAAATGTATTCATTGGGAATTTGTCTTTATTCGTGGGCTATTTTCTGTTTTTTTCTTTTTGTTATTGATTTCTAATTTAATTTACTGTGGCTTGTCTATATATCCTTAGCCTGAACGGACCTCCATCCTGATGACCTCATCCCTTCTAAAACATCTCACTGCCTTCTTATGCTCTGAGGCTAATTCTAGATTCACTTAAACCTTACCTGACTTTAACCTTATAATGGGTCGTTTCAGTGCTGCCCTCAATTGGTTGCCTGTCTTCCCTGAGCTACTTGGAATGCATGCTTTCCTTCCTCTCTAACTTGGCCCAGTAGAAAATACTCTGACAAGGGTCTATTATGATTTCTAAACTCAGCTGGGTCTTCGTTGTTGCCAATACCCTTTCTATTATCTCCTTACCTTTTTTTAATATCATGACTCAAAGCCACTGTTCCAAACTGTTTCAATACTTCCACTATTAATCTATTCTGTGTCCTTCCTCATTCTCTCCTCCTCTGCACCATCCTCAGAGAACTCAGAGAGCTTCCTTTAATCAAAGCTTAACCTCACTAGAATTCAACTTGAGTTTCTCTTTTCCCTTGCTTAAAAGAACAACCTTATAATATTTTTCTGCCCTCTGTTATATAGAAATTATCTTCTAAGTCAGCCATCTGGGAGATTGGTTAGTCCAATCCAAATTCACCCATCAGAACCAAAACAGACTATTACTGCTCCCTTTTACACTTCATAACATTGCACAGCACACTACTTTATACTAATTTACTTCTCTCATTCGATGTACTTGCGAATCCATCATAGAGCACGTGGTTAAAAAGCAAGTCATTAGTGCAAGACTTAGTTTCCCCTTTGTATTCTGTTCTTAACATTTAAGTATTTATTATTTACAACATTTTCTCCTTCCAAATATGGTAGATATATCTTTTAAAAATCCTATGAATTTCTTTTTTCTTGTAACCCCACTTGAGAATAGAGATTTGTAAATATTAGGGAATTAAAATCTTTGTAAATATTGTAAAGTCCTACAATCAAGCAGGATGTGCATAATAGATGCTATTTATTTTTACCACAAAAATACTTATTTTAAAAAATATTTACACCCTTAATTATGTCTTGCTTAGGCTAATAGGATAATTTTCCATTCCTTGCACACACCCTGACTAATAATGGGAATATAAACTCAGAAGCATGCTTGGTGGCAGTGAGAAAAGGTTGGAATTAAACACTTGTTATGTACAAAAACAGAGAATGAGGAATTTCATTGATACTCTCTACATTCTCTGAAGCTTCACTCACCCTCATATCTTTCTGATGCTATTTGATATAAAGTGGCCATATTTCCTTTATATTCTTTTTATATGGACACACTTTACCAGGCAAGCAAGTAACATGTCAGGTATACCCAACAACTTTCTATTGTAATCTTTTTCATTGTGCATTTACCAAAAAATTTTGGACTTAATTCATGTCTAGCAGACTCTAAACCTATTCTAACAGATAGTTTTCAAAGTGAAATCCACTTAAACCATCTAGAATTTTTTAAATTTTATGTTCACATTAAATTATACATTATGATAAAAGAAAGGGGAGGGGTGCAGAATTGAGGGCATTGAATTGGATATTCTCCAAAGCCCCTTTCAGCCCAAATGCAGACAGACTCCAGAAAGAAGAGAATGCTTTTAAGTTTGTGGCTGAGTAATTTTTAATGCATTTAAATTTGTTTATTGATATACTTAGAAAAATATACCCTTAAATTGGAGTATGTGATCCTTTGTTTTCTGTCATCAGATTATTATCAGTAACATTAAGTAGACTTAAGTAGCCCTTTAAGGTTTAGGAAGAGTTTAATCATCATAACCTCCCTGTAACAGATGATTACAGAGATTAAGATGATATAAAAGTAAAATGAGAATGAGAACGCATGAGTGATCTATCCAAGATCACAAAGTGAGTAAATGGTGGACTAAGTACACATAAACAATCCTCTGGAAAAGATCATTATTGCAGTCTCAGTGGAGACATTGTCCTAACTTACTAATTTTCTTTTATTTTTATTATGATGGTAACATTATATTGTGACTGTAATTAATTCACCAATGTATTAATTTTTACTTTCAACATACATATTAGAGATTTGTTTGCCATAGATCACATAATAAATATGATTTAATAAATACCTATGAATTGCTAATAAATAATAATGAATAAAGAAATTCAATGAAGTGCGCTGCTCTACCTCAAACATGAAGAACCTGACGCTGGTGAGAGAGAAGATTGGATGCCACTGGATGTTTAAAAGCAACGGTTCATTCCATCTATCATCCCCAAGAGCAAAACTGCCTAGTAAGAAAGCAAAGTAGTTCTTGGGAGATTTAAACTTCTCTTTTCTTATGATATTAAAATGCTCATTGGCATAAATTCATCCACGTTGAGAAGGAACTGGGGAGTAAGCACTGAGGATGACCTTGCTCAGTGACTGCATAAGGAGATGTGGTCAGCCTTACCACTCACTGACGGCATCTGTGACACAGGGCATTGCCGGATCAGAAGTGCTCACAGTGTTTGTTTTCTCAGAGTTTTACATTTTGAATTTCTCAAAATGTTTCGTGACTCCTTTGCTTTTATCCAAGTCTGCAGTTTAAGATGTTCTTTGTTTTTCTCATAATGAGGCTGTGAAGTTTTTGATCATCCATTAACATGTTCATATATTTCCGTCTTCTCCAACATATAATACGTTACTCCTTGAACAAGGCAGCTTTGTGGTGGGAAATACAGTGCGGGACTTAACAGATGATTTTATCTTCTCAGCAGACTATTTTGATTACTGATGTCTATTGGTCTAGAAATCAACTAATGTCCTTTTGGCACTTGCAGTACTCAACTTTTACTTAGTCGTTTTTTTGTGTGGCAAGTCTGGCACTAACAGAGTCCATTTTGTCAGACATTTTGAATCAAACCCATTCACCAGAATACAAAATCAGAGAACACGGGGAGAAGCCCAGCAAAATAAACAACTTGCAAACTATTCTCAGAATGATGCTGATGAGGGCGTAGAGTCTGCCACACTGACACTCATGGCGTACATATGTATATAAACTTATACACATTTCTCAGGTTTTTAAAATCATTTTTTAATCAACTCAAAATAACATATTTATACTGAATTAGGAGAATGGATTATTGCACTCACTGACTAGGCTAATTTACTAGGCTCTTGCCTCCACTCATAGCCTCTAAACCAGCCCGAGCAGCCAACCGTTTGACCTAAACAGAAACAAAAATCTAACATCATTTTCAACCCCCTCCAAAGGCTTCCCAACACCTACAGGTAATACCTAAGTGACAAGTTGCCTTCTATGATCCTCCATGGCCTTTCCCTCTACTTAAGTATCAAATATACCTCCTGCCTCTTCCTGCCCACTTCACACCTCACACACCTCTAAACATAACAGTCTATTTCACAGTTCCATATATTTGCCCAGACTATTTCCTCTGCCTAGGTACATTCCCCTCCCCAGCTTTAGCACTTTCCAATTCTTCACCCATATTGTTCCTGGATCACTTTATTTTTATTTTATTTTATTTCGTTTTGATACACACACAAATACAGAAGTTGAGTTTTCGAAACATGACAGATCTATATTTTTCCCTTTTCTGTATTCTCTCTATTTTTAATAAAGGAAATAAACACGACAAAGTTGAAGTCCCTTTTGAACCCGAGTTTTAGTCCCATTTGCCCACTCTCCTCTCCAGAGGCAACAAGTCTCAGAACATTAGCTATTCTTTTTTTTTTTTTTTTTTTTTTTGGTTACATATGCCCCCCTTTTCTGCTTGTTCTTGCTGTGTTCATTTTCGCGTTCTTCCGTGTCTGCTTTGTCTCCCCCTGTTGCGGCGACGCGCCGAGTCAGCTCACTGCGCAGGTGGATTGCCCCATTCGCGGGCTGCTCTGCTCTGTTCACGGGCAATTTTCCCTGCCCGTGGTGGCTTTGCCCTGCCCCAGGCAGCTTTTTGCCCTGCCCATGGCGGCTCTGCCCCACCCACGGTGGCTTGCCCTCTCGAGGTGGTCTGCCCGCTCGGAGAGGCCCCAGGAACTGAACCCGGGGCCTCCCATGTGGTGAACCCGCGCCCTATCCACTGGGCTACAGCCGGCCCCCATTAGCTAGTCTTGTAGACAATTTTTTTCTTTAAATTTCTGTGTGTTTTTAAATTTTACATAAATAGTATTATATTGTATTTCACATTCTGCAATTTTTTATTCAATATTATATTTTTTATATTTATCTATTTTGACTTTTATAGCCCTATTTACACCATTACTTTAAATTTGAATATTGTGTTCTATAGAATAGATTCACCATATTTTATTTTCTACCTACTGATGAATGCTGATGTTTCTCATTTGAGGCTTTTATAAACAATGATGCAATGAATATCTGCATACATATTTTCTTGGACACTCGTGTGAAAGTTTCTCTAGGAACATACTTAGAAAATATTATCACATGTTTTTATTATCAGTTTTATTTTATATTGCCAAATTGTCTTCAAAGTGGATGTTTTGACACCTATTGTCACCAGCATACTTAGAAAATATTATCACATGTTTTTATTATCAGTTTTATTTTATATTGCCAAATTGTCTTCAAAGTGGATGTTTTGACACCTATTGTCACCAGCATTCAAGGTCCTGATCCTTGCAGATACTTTGTATTGTCAATGCCTTGATTTTCATAGTTTGCAATTAATTGGGAGACTAAACACCATGTTCCATATTCACCCTCATGAACTTTTCTCATCTCCTCCTTTGTGTTCCCTTGCTCTACTCTCAGGCTATGTAAAACAGTGTCATGGAATCCATTGTTTTCCCTCCTGCCTGCCCTACACAACTATACTTGCTTCAAGGGCCAGGGCCTATTCTTATTTACCTTTGAATTATCAGTTCACTCCACAAAGGCAACCATACGGCTATATAAATAATGCATGTTTGTTTAAGTGAACTAAAATTATAGCAGTGACTATTCCCAAACTCAAAATGGATGTGGAGCACACTTCGTGGAGATTCCCGAATAACTAGAGAAGAGACTGTCAGGAGCAGCCATGGGAGCCTTGGCCTAGTGTTTTCCTTCCCATACAGCAGTCTCTTTCCAGGGCTTGCAGTGAGGCTTGACCTTGCCGTGAGAGATTACTAGAAAAATCAGAGCAATTCTATGTCTACTAACTCAAATTCCCATTTATTCAGAAAGAAGTAGTTACTTAATGTTATCAAAGAATTGCTAGGCTTCCAGAGACCACATATACTCTGATACAGACTTTGAATAAACTCTTCAATATTGAACAAGGTGTCTTGGTATGTTGAATTCTTCGTTAGTAGTGTGTGTGATGTTGAGAAAGTGATTTAACCCCTCTGAGCATCAGTGTTCCCATGTGGAAAATTGAGATAATAGAATTCCTCTCCTAGGATTGTTGTGAGGATTAAATGTGATGATACATGTAAATGTTTCACATAATATCTGGCACCTTTAGCACGTGTAGTCTAAGTTTTTCAGTGACATAGTAGCTTTAATTATTATCATTGCTATTGCTGTTTGCCTTTAGTCTAAAAGGGTAAAATCAAAGAAAAAAGTCTGCTTTTATGCTTATTACCTTACCTTACCTTACCTTATTGACTCTTAGTTTTATGAGAAATATTGACTTTTTAATAAGGAAATTAACAGAGAATCCTTTCTGGTCTCGGGTTTTTTTTATAAAAATGGTCTAGCTGTCCAGTCGAATCTTGGCTCCAATCATAACAAGTGATTATACCAAGAAGACATTGGAATTGTTTTCTAAATCTAATCTGCCAATAAACCTACCCTGCAAATAAACATTTTCAGTGACTACAATTTTCATCTATGACACAAATCAAGTTAATTTTTTATATGTATCTTCCTTTTTCTTTAATCATAATATTCAGGATATTCCATATTCATCAACTCTCCAAACCCACTGACTCAACCAGGATGAGTTTATTCTGTAGAGTAGACATCATCATCATACAACTAGCATTTCTTCATCACTAACTGTAAGACTAGCACAAGGCTTAGAGTTTTATAAGGAGTATCTCTTAATAACCCTGTTATTATCATGTAACAATTCTAAGTGGTAGAACCAGAATTTGAACCTGAGTCTCTATCACCAGATCTCATGATCTGAAGCATTATGTTATACTGTCTTATTCTATTAGATTAAACCTTATGAAATTGTTAATATTCAAGCTCTTCACATATGGTTCAACCTAATACATGATATTAACCTTCAAGAAACAAAAATTAATATACTTAGCTTATACAAATATATTGTTACATACAATTAAAATTAACTCTGGATCAATATTTAGGAAATAGTTTTTGATATTTGATACTATCATTTTTCAACTGAGAAGTGTCTTTCACTATTTAAATTATTTCAAAGGTCATTTAATTCATTGCATGAGTAAGTTAGCTGGAAATTTCCAGTAAAAAAATTATTCACTGTAGACTGTTTGTGGAGAGATAGTATACTCAGCCAACTGGTTAGGATGGCCCTATTCCCTTGCAATTTTATGTCATTCTGCCTAATAAGACTTTTTTTTTAGGAGGTACCAGGGATTGAACCCAGGACCTCATATGAGGGAGGCAGGCACTCAACCACTGAGCTACATCCACTCAACCCTAATAGGATTTTTTTAAAACAATTTATTGAAGTATATCATTCATATATGAATGTACATAAAATATAAATGTTCAGCAAACATTGTGAACTTACAAAACAAACATGCATAACAGCATACAGGGCTCCCACACATCACCCCACCACAAATACTTTGCATTGTTGAGAAACATTTGTTAACAAACTATGAAAGAACATCGCCAAAGTGTTACTACTAACTATAGTCCGTATCTTATTCCCCTATACTTTTTTCTTTAAGGGTTTATTTATTTATT